>CABFWO010001223.1:142465-192465 GCA_902155825.1 Timema genevievae
AAACCCTTCCTTCACCTCTGACAAGATGTGTATTAATCACAACTTGTGAATGTGAGGAATGCCAGGCCTCCACCGTGGTTCGGATTCCACGTTAAACTGTAGGTCCTCCGTTTCATATCACAATCACCCTACCATTACATATTAGCGTAAGTGCGTATAACCCGAACGATTAGTAAGACGCGGTGCTAATAATAATAATAATAATAATAATAATTTCACTCTTAGTTAGTTCATTTAATTTTAGAAACCCCTTATAATAGTGAACTTGAACTATTACTTACACTCTCACCCACTTTATTTCCAGCATTTTAGTACCTCTTGATGAGAGGTGATAAAAGTTACTGCACTTAACCTAGATTATCTTAACATGACAAGATTTTTTAAGCGTAACTAAATAACGTCTTGGGGCTATTTGCCATCTTAAGGCCATTTAAATATTTCTAATTTTTTTATAATTGATAATTGGATAACATTATCCATTTATTACACTATAGAACCAGAACTAATTTCTGTAACTAAATTTAACTTTAATAATTAATCTGTTAAGATTAATACTGCACGTCTCTCTGGTATAATTAGACAAACTAGATTTCTAGGTGAACTTGTTTTCGTACCAGTTGATGTATACAAAATTTAACAATAATGCAGATTGTCAGGGAATTCAGCGCTGTGTATTGTATAAAATTTATATTTTTTTAAGTTGTTCTAGTAATGTAAATCTTTATTTCTAAGCTAAAATTATTTTCCTAAATAGAGTAGAATTAGTATGTTTCAAATTATATATTAATGATATTCTTTACAACACATATATTATCAAGACCTTGAAAATTAATGAAAGAACTGGAATTGAGCTTATTTGCAATAATTCTGATATTCACTGAGATTTATTTAATAAATAAAATGTAGTAATTGAAAATAATTACAGCTTATGTTTAAATTTGTGTTATTTTAAAATAAAAGCATAGCTTACAATTAATTTTTTATGTTTAAGAATCTAATTGATTTTGCTATTCGTTTTATCAACGTACTTGAGATTAAGTTGGTCACAAGAAAAGTTTTAATGGATTATGTTAATTAATAATGTGTTTAGTTCTCTATGTAGAAAATATAGCTTTGATTTTGGGCTAAAGATAATGGCCAAAGATTGTGAGATTTATATTATATACTACGGTGTTGTAATCGTGGTTCAAACACCTTTATAGAATTAAAAGTTAAGATTGCCATGGTGTTGCTATGATAGTTACTTTAAAACTATCAACACTTCTTCTAAGACATGTCTCGTTTATTTTTCCGTTATAACAAACATTCATAAATACTTTACATAGGTTTACACCAAATTTTCTGACATTCTAGACCATCTGAATTCAATTTTTATACATTTATTCACTCAGTTTTACTCTCACGTTGAAATATCGATTTATGGTATGCAAATCTTAGCCTACCCTTGAAATTTCAAGAGAGAAGAGGGGGCACTTCAAAAGAATAACCAAGAAAATAAAAAATAGAGGTAGAAGGGGGAAGGAGGTATATTTTTTATGAAAGTAGAATTTAGTTTGAAACGCAAACGCCAGGAGGCAGTGGCGTTCTAATTATCAAAGGCAAGGCGACTGGTGCGCCGATGCACTGCGTCGTTCTGGTAGCGACCGCCAAACAAGAGACGGCAAGGCATCGCGTGGCGAATCAGGGAGCAGGAGTCGAATCGCAGAGCGTCTACGGCGTCGATATGGCGGATATTAAAGATCAAAGCTTTATTGTAGCCATTATCTTTTGCCCTTCATTCCATGCTTAAGAAACCCAAACACAAACTATGATCACTACACAAACTATTTATGTATACTATCCCTCTATTTTAATATAAACCAACTTTTAAATTTAAAAAAACACTTATGTATAATTTACTTGGACAGGTTAAGTATAGTAAAAACCCATACTATTATTTATTTGTTGAAAATAAAGAAAAGAGGATAGCTTGCTTAGTAAGGTATAACCATGTTTAGTGGTTATCATTTTAAGTAACGTCTTTACAAATATAACTTTGAGGTGAACGCATATTCAATAAATAGGACTCTCTTACAATTATTTACTATTCTTAAGAAAACGCATTCTGTAATACCAAAGAAGACAGTCTATAAAAGCTTATATTTTCTAAATGTAATCGTCCAGTTGATGTGGGAAAGATCAAAATATCAAATGTACTAATTGTTGATAAATATTATTACATTTATACATAACTAAAACTAAGACCTTTCTAGTAGCAGAGTGTATTTTTTTAAACTACTTTAATGTAGCTAAGTGATCAATTTTATGACATAAGATTGATCAATTTTATAATATGTGGACTAGTTTGATATAAATAAGGATGTTTTTCAACACATAGATATAAAATTTGATCCATACTCATGTGGATTTGTCTACTATTAAAAATGTGTTTATATAAGATAGTAAACTATATATTAAAACTGTTATATTAGAATGCTTAAAATTAATAATTGATAGAGACCAAACTAATTAATGTAAATTAAAATTAAAATTACATTAACCCCCAAACCATGAACCGACTTATAAGATCTGTGTCTTTGTGTGAACTACGTCATATTACCTCTCCTGAATATTCACATATTCATACTAATGGTTTAGGTATGTGTAAGGTAGAGTATATAAGAAATGTACTCTCATTCTATTGGTGGTAGGGTGAGAAACCCTCTTGAAAATAAATCATAGTAAATACACCAGGTGAGGATTCGAGCCCTAGCCTCCCTGGGAGTGTCAATCCCGGAGTGACGCTTTAAAACATTCGACCACGTATGTGGGCTAACAAAATTTCTAAAAGCTGACATTAATTTTAAAGCACATCTACTGGTAAGCTTTAATTACATTTAACAAACGACTTTTAAAGAACAAACGATGTGTAAATAGTCTCATCATCAGCCCAAAATATGCTATTTGATTTTTAATTCCTCCTAAATAGTATTTTTCTTTCTCATATAACAACTTGTGAATGGGAGGAATGCCAGGCCTCCACCGTGGTTCGGATTTCACGTTAAACTGTAGGTCCTCCATTTCATCTCACAATCACCCTACCATTGCACATTAGCGTAAGTGCGTATAACCCGAACGGGTAGTAAGACGCGGTGCTAATAATAATAATAATAATAATAATCTTTCTCATATAGAGAAATTAATTTATTAGGATTCTTTTTTATCTTAAGATTATGAAAGATCTTGATATTTTATGGGCTTCTGAATTTAATAATAATAATAATATATAATAATTAGCACCGCGTCTTACTACCCGTTCGGGCTATACGCTCAAGTACTAATTACGCTAATGGATTAGGAATTGGGAGGGTTGAATTTAGAGGAAGTGAACCCGCATTTACGTGGAGGCAGAGTGGAAAACCATTTAGGAAAAACCACCCCCAATTCACCCGACCGAGATTTGAACCTCGATCTCCCCGTCCTTGGCGGTCGAGCTAAACACGACTAGCGCGTTAGCCAACTACGTCACCGAGGCGGGTGAATATTTGAAACTTTTGAGAAAATGGCATAGCTATTTTGTTTAAAACTGGTATTTTGAAAGTGTTTACCTGATAAATAGTAATGAATACTTAGTGTTTGGAGAGCAATTAATTTAAGGTTAGCTTATTTTAAATTAGTTTTGGCAAATTTTTTTGTTGCAATCTATAATTTACCACATAATAAAATATGTACGATTTTTTTTGTAAAATTTATATTTACAATTCAATACAATAAAAATAATCAGAATATACATCTATAAAATTGTGTTTAAGTGCGTGTTCAATCATACAATTTTTTGTTTAATTTTGATTATAATATAATTATAAAATTCACCTTTGTTTCGTATTTCAGTAATGATAACTTTTTATTATTATCTGTAACAATCATTCAGATATTCTAAAATTATTTTTTTAATATTTAATAAAATAGATAGAATACAACAAAATTCGTAGTTATTTGTTTAAAATTAGATTAAATCAGTCTAAGAAATACAAATTGATATGACATGATGTTCTGTTTGAAAAGATAGAAATATCACTAAGACAACAACCCAAAGCTAGCTTTAAAAATAAGGCTGAATTTGATTATAATTTTAAAATTAATACATCATAAAATTGGATGAATTCAAAATCAATAGCCTGTTAAATGTGTAGCTAATTAAATAATATTTTGGATTTAGGGGTTAAGTTTTTGAATATAGAAATGCAATATTAAAATATCCATTACAATTATAAGCTTCGGTAAGAATTATCAGTCTTCTTAAATTTGATAAACAAAGTAAAACATACAACTGTTATATTATATGATTATTTATTCGCGATGTTTTATTTTATTGTGGTCCACGTCCTACTACTCGTCTAGGACATTTGAAAGTTTATACTAGACCTAACAGGGTAGATATTTATAGGGTAGAATTTTGTAGAAACTTACCAGCATTCGAGTGGAGGAAAAACGTTTAAACATTTAGGAAATATCACCCTCAGTACACCCAACCAGGGTTCGAAATTTATCCTTACCATAATTGCCAATCCAATATTTTGACGAGTGGACTACGTGACCACCGATGATACTATTTTAAAGTGACATTTTTGTAGACCTACTGGAAATAAAAATTTGGGGACCTTGTATTGGACATTGAATTTAATATTCTGATTCAAAGTGTAAAATGGGATGTGATATTAAACTTACGGTATAGTTTAATTACACTTAACAATCCATCATAACAAAACATATCAATAATTCGACTGATAATAGTTGGAAGCTTTTCGTTAGATGGGTAATTTCCTAATCTTAAGTCAGGGAACAATAATTACTCTTGATTTGAATGATTCAGGTTTATTAGGGTATAAGGCAGTTCTGCTCTTTATAATACATGTGTAAAAATGTACACCATGGTATTCAGTTCAGTGAGTCACACGAATACATTTGCTCTAAATAGGTTGAGTGTGCATGCGAATGTGTGGATGCATGGATGTACGTAGACAAGTTCATGAAATATTCATAAGGGAAGACAAAGATGCAAGCCAGCACGGTTGGTAGGGAAGGGTGGGGGAGTATTAGGGGACGCAATCCTGTTAAAATATTCCTGCAACCACCCCCTAAATACACCCAAATAGAGAGTGGATATGATTTATGCTAGGGTTGGCTGTTGTTTTCCACGAGGATTGTCAATATTCCTTTGCTGTCAAATAAATGACTTCTTTGATTAATTCTCCTCATCCACCTGATATGAAGACATTAATTCATTGTTTGACTTCTTGACATTTTCTTGTCTCTGCTTGAATACTATAAGATACATTTAAAAACAGCGTATTAGTTTATTGATGCGATTCTTTTTAACTAACTCAATTCTAGCATTAAACCCACGCACCACATGGGTGAGAATGCGAACTAAATGTCTTACTCATTGTGTCTTCTTTACTGATGACTGGGAGGTTAAGTTTAAAATCTTGGTTGAGTGTACTAAGCGTTTTTATAGTAAAAAGTAAATATAATCTGGCTCATTATTGAATATTTACTTTTTAATATCATTGATGATTCTTTAAATGATTTCATATGGAATCCGGGATACTATTTAACTTAAACTGAGGGGTCAAATTTTAATGAATTATTACTAAGATCTGGCAACTAGCTATCAATTTATTTTTATATATATTATAATTATATATGTTTTGGTTCAGGTGCATATTCATAGCACAATATTTATTTTAATGTATATTTTCATATTTATTTTTTATATTAATGTACAGTACATTATATTTAACCTGAAACCTTAACAGACTACACTATGGTACTATCTCAAAACCCGTGACATTGTGAATCAATTAAAGAAAAATTTGCTACCTTTTAGAGTAAATGAATAGTACACACACATATTTATATATAAATAGGAGGTCTATAAATAAATATGCTATGTAAATTTTTTGTTTCTAATATATCTATTCGTACATTACTGATTATAAATTATTTCTTGTAAGCTAATATAAACTATGTATATATAATAAATAGATATAGATTATGAATTCTTCCTAGTAAGCTAATTTAAACTTTAATTTGGAGGAAAACAGCCTTAGTTTACCCAGCTGAGATTAAAAATCAGTCCTATCCATCACCAGTAAATGAAATTAAATGAGCCCAATATTTAGTCCAGGATGTATAAAATGTATACATTTTAAATACGATTCTAATATGTCATTATAAAAAATTTAGATATTTTAACATCTTGTTGGTAATCAAATATAAACCAAATTATATTGATTTTGTATTTGTAAAGTGGCCCCCTTTTTCACTAAGAATTTGTTTGGTATCAATAAATAAAATAATTAAAACCAAGGGTGATGAAAGGGTGAAGTGGTCTTTTATAATAAAATGACTATAATGGTTTAGTAGAAAATATAAAAACTTTTATGAATTTTCTTGGCAGAAGATCTTTGAAAGCTGCCTAGATTACCAATATGGCACTAGCACATAATTTTAAAAATAACTAGTCGAACGCATGGAGATAAGGGCCCAACTATTGGCAATAGCAACACCGCGGCAATTACTAGAAAAACATTTATATAAATGTTTTCGCTCTTTAGAAAGCTAGACACGTAGCCCATTCACTTCGAAATCTATTTAATGTAATTTGTTAAGTTAAAATAAAAAAATATGTGTTCATCACATATTATTTATATAATGAGGGTTCTCGCTAGGTAAATATCCTCACACAGCTGTGGTTCTAATGAGAGTGGCAGTTTTTAAGCTACTACTACAAGGTGGTCATAAAGTCTGGAAACATTGGCAAATACATAGATACACAGATATAGGCAAATGTGCGTGCTGATTCGCGTGTTTAGTACATACCAACTTAAAAAATAATGTTAGGACATTAAATTACTTTACAGTACACTGTTAACAGCCTTTATTGGTTTTCTTTTATTGGCCTTTGCTTAAGTGTCCAGACTTAATGTACACCATGTACCGAAATAATCCTCAACTACATCAGAATTTTCTCTTGTGACCTTGTTAAAAAAAACTTTTTTTTATAGAGACTAGCTATTTGCTTACAGCCATTTACTTTGAAATCAAAACTAAAACTTTACGTAACACGTCTTTAAAATTTATTAAAACATAATTTCATGTTTTTTTTTAATTTTGAAATTTAAAATGTTTATATTTTAAAATAACACACCACTTCTTAAGTAACTTCTGATTAATGGATATGTGCGATGCGTATCAGAGCCCTCCTTAAAGTCTTCACTGAACATGTTCTATGTTTTGTAAAATGTGAATCATACTGAGATTTAAAACTGATAATATATAATCCGTGTTGAAAATTTTGAATTATAATTTGTTAAAGTGCGTATATATAGACTAGCAGGGTCATGAAAGGGGTAGTGTAAATCCTGGTAGGGCTTTGAAGGGTTGTCGTTTGATTCAGAAAATGGGGTTGCACCGGGTCGAAAAAAGGTTCCAAGGTTAGATAAAGGGGGGAGGGGAAAAGGGAGCCATAGATAAGGTAAGGATAGAAGATAGTGGTCCTAAGTGGGTGACGACATCGAATCAGAGAACGAGGTTTTACCACCCTTTTCCCTTTCCCGGCTGCCACCACCACCACCCGTTTCCGAGCCTGTATCCTAGTCACACTAGGACACTCTCGGGATAAAAGCGCAAAGGGGACACCTCGTATCGGGAGCGGATCCTTTTCCCAACGCCTTTGGACAGGACAGTCTCCTAAGTATTGTACCTTATCCCCTTTCACAAAAATAAATTTGGAGTGATAAAGGTGACTACTAAAGGTGCTCTTGGAAGACAGCAAACAGAAACTTTGTTCCTGAGACGGCCTGACTATACTTTTAATGGGGAAATGTTATCGATTACTCGCGCCCTCCCCCGCATCATGGCGTCGCATGCAAATCAGAATGGCGGATGGTCGTCGCACGGCGTAGAGAAGAGAGAGAGACAGAGAGGAGAAGAGAAATAGAGAGACGCCCTTGTCAGCACACACAAGACGGTCCCTGAGATCGGAGTCGACGTCACCAAAAGTGAGCGAGTGAGCTAGAGCCCAGCTCTTAAATTCGACCCGCTGGGAAGACTCCCCCATGACAGGGAGAGGGGGTAAAAGGGGGAAGGGGGGCGTCCTACTCGAGTTTACACCAGTTCGGAAAAGAGTGAAGATCCTCCCCATCTCATTCCTCCATCCCCTACCTCCCAACCCCCGAAAAAAACCCTATTGCAGCTTCAGTCAAAAAACCGTAAAGAGATAGCAAAGTAGTGAGATATTTACTAGCAAGTCGAACTCAGCTAGCAGACTCTTTTTTCAAGTGATTTTGTTCATGGGTATTTGAAAGCCTACATATCTTACTGTTGTATTTAAACTATATAAACTATATAGATTATTGATATACCCACATCGGTGACCATGCAAACTATATGTCAGACTCACCTAGTTTGATTTGTCAGTCGGGGCTAGAATCTCTGCAGGCTATACTGAGTTTTTCCTCCTAAATGCTTCTCACTCTTTCTCCATGCAAATATGGGTACATTTACTTTAAATCAATGGTTTCCAACCAGGGAGTTGCAGCCCCCTTTAGGGTTGTGGCATGTTTCGGATGACCTGGAAATGCATTTTGAGAACTTAGATTTATGTTTAATGTTTAAAGTGATCATAAGGATAATATGTTGGTCAAAAAATTAAATTAAATTAAACAACATTGAGTCAGCTCACAATTGAGCAATACCGACCAAGCGACCGTAGTCTGTTGGCGATGATAGTGCCAACTTTGCGGATATGAGGTGTCATTTGATCAGAAAAACTAACCCTCTAGCGGTAATCTCAGTTTTCTATATCAGAGCCGCTACTTTTTAGTTCAAGTAGCTCCTCATTTGTCCTCATCACCTTTACAGACACACTGCTTCTTAAATAGATCTGTAAGCGACAGGGATCGAACTTTCAATTGTGCTTGGAACTCTAACCATAGGTGGTTGGTGCAGAATTCAAATAGAAATTAATTGTTTAGAATGATATAAATTGTTAAGTTACTATGAGACTTCTTTTGGTTTTATTAACTCTGACAGTTGTTTGCTGCATAACTTCACAAATACCTAATTGGCAAGTTGATTATCTTCTTCTAAATCTTAGTCGCATTCGTATAGTCATTATGAAATTCATTTATAATAATTAGATGAAGCACGTGATCATAACGTCACGTTCATTTGGTTTGTCGGTGTTGAAGTCGTGACTAAAATTCACGATCGGAGGTACTGTGGGTGATTTTTCCTAAATGGCTTCCCCTTTATCCATCCAAGCAAATGAAGCTATATTTCCTCTAAATTATACCTACCCTACAAGTGTAATTAAATGTTGATAGTCCAGACGGATGTTAAGATTCAATAAAAATAATAAATTAAAAACTAGAATATAAACGCGTCTAAGTTATCAAGACGTCACGTGGGTCTTAAAAGCAAAAATTGGTGTCAAACCCTGCAAAAGTTTGGAAATCAATGGATTAAATTCAGACTTTTACATCATTACTATATGCGGCTAGCTCCCAAAGTAGTGTAAGGTAGTGTAAAAAAAGTTTATATCAATCGTTTGAAACCCAATATATTATTTTGCCTGATGACGAGCTAACAACAATAAATTTCAAAATGTCCCAATTATGTGTAATTTTTAAATAGTTTACAAAGTAAAATGAGATAAAGATTTGAAATAATTTTAACGATATTCAAAATTGAGAAAATGTTTGTAATTTCTATTTGAAGGAACAAGGATGAGAATTGATTTTTAATAAAACTAACAGATTCTTCTGGAGAAAAGATTTTATAGACATTGTAAGAACCTCACTAATCCATCCCACCTGGAAGTGAACCCTGGAATTTTAGGTTGGGTCAAGCAAACTAACATACGCCGTTATTTTGTTAGTATAAAATTATTTACATATATCTATAGGTATTTAAATATTCTCAATATATTGGAATATTTTAACTTTTATTTTTTATTTTTAACACCTTTTCTCACTACATGTTCAGGCTGTATGCATATTAACTAATTACGCTAATCTGTTAGTGATGAGGAACTTGAATTCATGAGGAAATGTACACACTTTTACGTAGATGGAGATAGTAAAACCATCTAGTTAAAACTACGCTCAGTACATCCGACAGGGATTCGAGCCCCAATATCCCCATCATTGGCAGTCCACTCTATTGTGAGAGTGACGCCTTGGAAATTATTCGACCACTGAAGCAGTTTTTTCTTAAATAATTCTAAATACCTATATAGTTTTATTAACTAAATGAATTAGTTATTTTATTTCTAATGCACTAAGAACTCAATTTACAACAGTATGGTCTAACGTGCAACTCTCTCACAATAGACTAGACTGCCGATAACGGAGAGATCAAGTTTCGAATACAAACATATGTAAATTAACATAAAAATGTACATAATGTGTTATACAACGTTATTTTGATTCACGTATGTTTGTATTGTATATTTTAATATGTATTACAAGGCTATGTTGACTATTTATTGACTCTTTTATATGAAAATATGAGTCGATGAAGTATTTTTACATTTTCAGAAATTTGTTGCAAATTGTTTTTTTAAGATTAAATTTGCCAAGTGTCTTTCAGCATCATACTACTTTTTCAATTATTCATACTTAAAATAACATGACTTTATAATTATATTTTTAATTTATAAATAAAATAATAATAATAATATTTAGCACCGCGTCTTACTACCCGTTCGGGTTATACGCTTAAGTACTAATTACACTAATGGATTAGGAGTTGTTAGGGTTGAATTTAAAGAATTTGAACCCGCATTTGCGTGGAGGGAGAGTGGAAAACCATTTAGGAAAAACCACCCTCAGTTCACCCGACCGAGATTCGAACCTGGATCTCCCCGTCCTGGGCGGTCGAGCTCAACACGACTAGCGCGTTAGCCAACTACACCACCGAGGTGGGTTTTATAAATAAAACATCTAAGTCTTAAATCACAATTTATCTACACCTTATTCAAGATTGAATGTTTTAGAATATTTTCTCAAATGTTCTAAAATGCTTCCTTCCTCATCCCAACCCCCATTAGAGTAATTATCATATACACCTACAGCCTGAACTGGTATTGAGACGCGTTGAGGGAAAAAAAATATTTATATTCTTGTTTTAAATTAATGCATTGCATCGTTTTTTCTATCAAAATAATCATAAATTTACATAACTAAAGGAATCAAGATAAGCACAGGAGAATTAAATCATTAATACCAAATAAAGTATTCATCTTGAGATTAAATGGGAAAACTTCATCGAACATCTATAACGTTGATAACCACCCTTAATTTATCCAACTAGGATTCGAACTAGGATGGCTTCTTGTATCAGAGATGAATGTAGGTATTTAATGTCAAACATGATATGTGTTCATTTCATCACAAAGGCATCAAATGCATACCTTTAAGGTTAAGTGTTTAATTTTAGGTTTTGCATTTCTTGATTGCTAGCTCATAGGTCATGTGATGACATTTAAAAAAAGAAAGTGTACTTTATTTCCAGACATTAAGAGGACCACCTACTAAAACACTGAGAAGAGTTGCAAACGTTAAATATTATATAATAAATGGTTCAATATTTTAAAATGTGGCTCACGCTAATATTGAGACTTACAGAATGATCATGCTATTAATTATAGTTTTACTATTATTTTTATTTTATGAGAAAGAATTATTATTAATCAACGTTCTAGTATATAATTTCTTTTAAAAAATCAATTTCAACCGTTTTAAGTGAAATGTCTCCGTTTGGAAATCAAAGTAACTGGCGAGAAACAAATGAGGTCACGTTTTTATAGATTCACAAATGAAAATTTAAAGATAATTTATATCTGCTTTAGTGTATTCGATTCTTTAGAACTTCTTCTATTCACATAAAAAAATAGTGCAATATGTGAATATTTCCTTTCAAGTAGGAAGTACACTCAATTTTAAAAAATCTTGCCTTTCAATGTTAGCCTATTTAAAAAACATATATAAAGCGATGCAATAAAATGACAACAGGAGGCCAAGCTCAGGATGTTATCCTTTGAGAAGAGAAGTCATCAACCAAAATGTTTGAGGGTTAAAGGTCATTGAGGAAGTGAAGTCGATGAGGCCTGCCTTACTACGCACGTGATCCTCACAATATAGTCATGCGTTTGTTCACGTGCACTTGAATGCAATTTTATACACCCCAGCCTTCTGAGTTGGAATCAATTATAAACGACATTTTATGGCCAGCGTGATATATCTTACAGGAAGGAAACCTTTAAGACCATAGATTTTTTGTAGACATATATTTTTTCTTGGTGATGTTCTTTTCATTTTCAGTTTATGTATTATTTCAAAAGTTCAAACCTCATTGACTATATACTTACAAAGTATAATTAAATAAATGATTGGAGCCTGCCATATTATAAAAATAATTTTTTTTGATATCCACTGTGTGTAAAATTAGAAATATGATATTCAAAAATTCAATATTTAAAGGTAAATTTTTATTTTTCAATCAAAACGTTTTACTACTCGCTCAGGTTATATGCATATATGATCATTACTCTAATGGGGTGGGGATGAGCAAGAAATCATTTTAGAGAAAATCTCTTCACATTGACGTGGAAGGAGATTTGTAAACCAGGACAATTTAGGAAGAACTACCCTCAATACACCCGATTGTGTTTCAAATCTTCCCGTATATTTACTATATGTAGTTTACTCATTACTTGAACGGGTACCCAGATGCAGCGAAAAAATACTACAAAGTTATTTTCTGGTCCCCTTCAATGGGATATAATCTCACAGCTCTTCATGGTAATCAAGGTAATTTGTATTCACAATATTATATGTTAAATTTTGTGTGAAGACATATCATGAGAACTAGTTTAACTAAAATTACTCTTTTTACAAATATGACCATATTTGTACAAGATCACAAATAAATTTTTTAATTCGTAATAGAGAATTTAACTTAGAGATGAATAGCTGTGATAGTGCTATCTTACATTGTACAAAGTTTACCGTAGCATATGGGTACTATACAGTGGTGAACAGGAGACAAATATTTTTAAAAAGCTTTTACAAACATGTGCCTCATTTGACATTGTTTCCGAGTTATGGTCATGTTGGTACTGCAGTAATGTGGAGCTGATTAACATTATGATAATAATACTTAGCCCCACGTCTTACTACCAGTTCGGGCTATACTTACTCACGCTAATGTGTAATGGTAGGCTGATTGTGAAACGAAATGGAGGACCAACACTTTAACGTGGGATCCAAACCACGGTGGAGGCCTGGCATTCCACACATTCACCAGTTGTGATTAATACACGTCTTGTCAGAGGTGAAGGAAGGGTTTGGCAATCAGATAAATCTGTGCCGAGACCAAGGATTGAACCCCGGACCTCCAGCACATAAGTCTGACACCTTACCCCTAGACCACCAGGTCACCAATTACGCTAATGGGCTAGGAATCGGGAAGGGGAGAGGAAGTGAAACCGCATTCGCTTGGGGGATGGAAAAACATTTAGGAAAGACCACCCCCAGTTCACCCGAGCGAGATTCGAACCTCGATCTCCCTGTACTCGGTTGTCTATCTCAACACGAAACTAGTGCATTAGCTATCTACGCCACCGAGGTGGGTCATAACATTGTATAATGTGCTCAAAATGGTTACCTTACTGACTTTTTACATCATCTTGATGAGTAATTTTTGAAAATTCTAAATATTTCCGGAATGTCAATAAGGACTTTCAAAATTGATATATGAAAAGGTTTGACAAGACAAATAAAACTATATAGGACCTACTTTTTCCAATAAAAATTCGTTTACGGGTATATTGTTGCTGAATTGATCTATTTTTACTTTCTCATACTAAGCTAAAATATTGTAATCGAGAAAAAAAATTCAACCTATAGATCATGAAACCTATTGACATTTAATATGCCACAAGCCCAAAAAAGTGGATCTGGAGATTCAGTGTCTCCCTCAGTTTGTCTGTCTGGGCCACAACAGAAACGGTTTCATGGATTTTGTTCACAATTAATATTTAGATAGTATATTGTATAACTCTCGACCAATATTAACTTTAATTTTATCCATTAAAATAAGAGCTATTTACTTAATACTTTCTTTGAAAAAATTGAATTTTTTTGAATATTGCTTTAGCTATTTTGTTTAAAATGGATATCTGTGTGTTTTGAAAGACAAATAATGTTGTAGATCTATTTTTTGGGAGAAAGTTTGCTCAAGGGTAGATTACTAACAAGGGCATAGAAAGAGAGGGTTGAGGGAATCCAGTCTCTCCATTAAATTTGATGGAGCCCCAAAGGGGTTCATTTATCTGTAAACACTTTTATTGGCTAAAGTTATAGAAACATTTTTTAGTGGACCCCCTAAAAAAATTGCTTTCTACGCCCTTGGCGATTAGTATATTTCATAGTATTTATTTCGCGGATTATTTAATGATAATTTCAATAATTATTTCAGTATAAGTTTATCTACTGAAGTAGGTATGTACAAATTGAAAACTTGTATGGGCGTGAGAAACCTTGGTTAGAGTCCAAGTAAAGGCAATAATTTTGTCTGTTAGGGTATTAAAACTGGTGTATTAGGCTAAGCAGTGTTTCGTAGCTCACAATAGTCGCTGTGCCAGACCTAGGGATGTGAAAAAAGTATCGTTACTTTACTAATATCGATATTTTCCTTTCGATACTAGTATTTGCTTACCCGATACTTTTACTGATATTAGTACTCACACTCCGGTATCGGATCGGAATTGAAAAAAAACAACTTTTTTTGTTATCTTCACTCATGTTGGGATTAAATATTTACTACGGTGGAAGAACAAATGACACCATTTCTCAAGGCTCATTCATTTTCTGCAACCCTAGCATTCAATCTCTTTTAGCTCATCACAATTCATTCATAGCTGTTCTTTCAGCTTTGTTTATCAATACAACCTGATGCTCGGACTAGTGGCGATCAGTCTACTAAAACTTGCTTTATCAATGAGCCCGGTAATCACGAACTAAAGCAAATAAGATTGTGTAGAGCTCCAGGTGATCTGGCGGTCTGGGGGGTAAGATGTCGGACTTCTGTGCTGCGGGTCCGGGGTTCAATCCTCAGTCCCAGCATATATTTATCTGATAGCCAAACCCTTCCTTCACCTCTGACAACCCGTGTATTAATCACAACTTGTGAATGTGTGGAGTGCTAGGCCTCCACCGTGGTTCGGATACCACGTTAAACTGTAGGTGCTTCATTTCATCTCACAGTCACCCTACCATTACACATTAGCGTAAGTGCATATAACCTGAACGAGTAGTATAACGCGGTGTTAATAATAATGTAGAGCCCAATAAACTCAGTCAACTCAAGAGTGCCCCAAGCAGACGAAGCAGAAAAATGTATTTGCGTTTGGATACTGTTACTTACTGTTATCGATACTTTTCTTTTGATACTAATACAGTATCAATATTTTTATTTTTCTTCCAATACTTTATATGAGTAGCGTATCGATACTTTTCTTTCGATACCACATCCCTAGCCAGACCCTAATAACCCCACTCTTATTAAGTGTCTGTAAAAACTAAATTAAACAAAAAACTAAATGTGTTGCGAGGGTGTGTTTTGTTAAATTTGAAGCTACTAAGATGTAGAAGAGGGGAGGTATTGGTGGTAGTGTTATTACAAGCCGCTAGGCACCGTGGCGGTAGCTGATCCTCGGCAGTCCTAGCGGAAGGATTGTTGTACTAAGGGGGTGGCAGAGCTGCTGCCTACAGATCCACGGCACACCCCCCCAACCACCCTCCCCAAAACCACGCGCACCCTTATCTCTCGGCCACAAGGGACATACCCAACATAAAACATAAAATAATTACGGTGCGTTGGCGCTTCGTCTAACTACACAAAGGGTTTCTGAAAATAGTGGAATGAGTGACGAAGGTTTTTGGGTCCGTTGAGAGGGAGTGGACCAACACATTCCTAATTACTCTTCATTTTCGTTCAATGAAAATTTAATGAACTAACATGTATTTTGTATTTGTTAGATGTGACACAACAATGATTTCGTCAACATCATTATTCATTTGTAATTCCGTCTAATATAAAATTTGGAGCTTTGTGTGCTATTTTTGTCATCATTTAATATTATTATTACCAGTTCTGCCTTTCAGTGAATTAAGCTGTGAGTTTAAAGGGGGCTGCAATCTGTAACAATGAAAATCGTTTAATATGTTCATAAGCCCCACTTTATTTAAAGATTGACTTGTTATTTAATTAAATATATGATCTACGTAAATTATTATTATTATTATTATTATTATTATTATTATTATTATTATTATTATTATTATTATTATTAGCACCGCGTCTTACTACCCGTTCGGGTTATACGCACTTACGCTAATGTGTAATGGTAGGGTGATTGTGAGATGAAATGAAGGACCTATAGTTTAACGTGGAATCCGAACCACGGTGGCGGCCTGGCATTCCTCACATTCACAAGTTGTGATTAATACACATCTTGTCAGAGGTGAAGGAAGGGTTTGGTAATCAGATAAATCTGTGCCGGGACCGAGGATTGAAGCCCGGACCCTCAGCACAGAAGTCTGACACCTTACCCCTAGACCACCAGGTCACCATCTACGTAAAAATGGAAGCAAGAAGTTGGATTATAAACAATTCTCTATTGGTGATTTTAATTTTTTTTAAATTAAGTTTTATAGTATTAAAAAGTGTTATAAAAATTTACACTGGGTTAATTGAAAAACGACGTGTAACGTGAACTCTTGGATTTATGAGATTAAGGTAAATTACTATAAATATAGATATGGCCTCCCTTGAACAGATCAAGTATTGTTTTAAACAGGATCACAACACAGCATTGTAAGATAGTCGCTGATTGTTTATGTTGTCTAGATGCTTCAGAACTCTCATCATCGTAAAAAAAACCTACGGTTGTAAATATTTTCCTTTAGACAGGTGGTGCCCTAAAGAAAACTTAATGAGGTGACTAGTTAAATACTGGTTGGCACGTAGGAAAAGACAAAATTCTCATCTTGTCTGGTTTTCTGATTACTTGCATAAGTGGGTTTGAATCCCGGATGGATAAATTATTTAGGTCCTGGATAATTTTCCACTCTCCTTTCAAGCAAATTCAGATAAACCTCCCCCAAAAATTTACCTTACTTAAACTTAACCTACTAGTATGAATAATAGTTAACGTTAGAAGGGTAGTAAGCCTAAATCATGAATCATATAAAAAGAATGTATAAAAAGTAAAACCAGCTTGTTCGAACAAATAATCTACCACGGATAAAACCTATCTTGGTTAGATTAGACTATACAGCTTGAACCAGATATAGTATTTAATATTTAACTTTTTAAAATAGTGGAATTTAGACCAGTGAAAAGGATTTTTAAAATATTACTTATTTGAAAAGAAGTCTAAAATTAAATTAATTTATCTCAATTTCACTGTTGTCAAGTACAAAAATGCAGAAAATCCCATTACAAAGCTGTTTCTAATTCGAGTGTATTCATATTTCTAATTTCCCAGTTAATTGGCTGTGAGATAAGATCTTAGTCTTTCCCATCACTATTATAGTGACAAGGTGGGTATAGATGAAAAATAGTTAAGTTATTATTTTGTCAAGGACCTGTTTTAGTATTCAAATGTTACATCTGGAAGCGTCTCTCCACGACAAATAGAACTGTTTGGGACAGTTTTAAAATTACCTGAAACAGCTAAGTGTTCAACCAATTTGTAAATAGTTTTTGCCGCTTTGACAAGGAAATTGAGTACGCATTTTACACCAATTTTTGACCTTGGTGGTCTTGGGGTAAAGTGCTCGCCTCGGGATCCAATTTTTGTGGTTCAAACCCAGCTGGGGCTGACAGATTTTTCTTGATTGGTAAAAATCCGTAGCACAACTTCATTCTGAGGGGAAGTAAAACCATTGCTCCCATGTTGATTAAGGCATGTAAAAGAACCTGGAAAGGTATGTGAAAATACCTTTCCCGGAATACTTGTTGGCTTTTTCTCTCTAGATCATTGAAATTCTTGTGTGCTGATCTAATAACTCGGTTCAAAAAGTGCACGTTAGATACCTCAAATAAATAAATAAAAATAAACTTACCAATGCAATGTTCTAAGACGAATATATTTGAAACTTTTTTTAGTTATATTTTTAATTTAAGGAAAGATCAACAAAACTGTAAATCCATGCAACCAGGAATGGGTGTATAGTTTGAGCTAAATCAGCCGAAAAATATAGGCTAGTTAAAAACATATGGAATTAAGGCATTTAATGTATGTATAAGTGTAATGTGACCCTAATTTCTATCAATAAATTCAATCATATATTTTATAAATGATTCTAATCAAGTATTTTAAGCTATAATAATAAAGCATTTAAAGTAAATAATACAATATTTATCGCGAAACATTAATAAAATCTATCATTTGCTAAGAAATATTTTCCGCTTTTTACCGTGATTAGTTAATGGCTGGGGTTCTAGGGTTGTGTCTGTTCTAGATCTAAGTGAGTAGATGAGCCTTGTGCTGATATTATAATCAGTCAGTCCAAAACGTGCAAGTTAAATACCTTAAATAATAAATATATTGATACTAATAATAATATAACTCCCTTCCTTTTCAACGTGTCCAAAATAAGTTTAAAATTATTAATTTCTTAGGTATTGAATGCATTTATTGTGTAGCTTATTGTTATTTGTTCAAGTAAACACGTCCTCTTGTTGATACTGCACAGTTAGTTGATGGATTTTAATAGTATTAGTTATATGTCTTATTTGTCAATAAAGATAAATTTAACCATAAAATACAAAAATAATATCAAAAAACTTCATATAACCACGGAAAACTTATTTTTATATCGTGACAATAGTAGTGGTAGTTTACGACCGAGACGGTTAGATAGCGTGACAGTGCAACTGTATGTGCGTGCGCATCACAGCTTTCTAGTCTGCATTTGTTTCCGCTATTGGCTTTTACCCTCCACCCCTGGCCATTGTACGGACGAGATTGGAGGGGATGGGTATTGTGTACACTATATAATATATCCTCAATAGTTACATCTCTCTCTAGCTTAGTCAATCCAAATATATCTGTCTGTCTTTGTTCGTGTGTATAGGTCCTACGTGATTAATTTCGTGGGGTGCCCGGAAACAGTTCATCAATCGTGTTTGAATCTCTGCTACCGCGCGACTCGATGCGTGTATGTGTGTGTGTGTGTGTGTGTGTCTATCTATCTATATATCTGTGTATGAATGTGAGCGTCCGAGCAAGATGGGTAGCCAGACAAGAGTTGGGAGGAAGCAGGCAAAGAGAAGCAAGGGAGATGCAAAACAAATAGTTTGTGGGCCTCCACTGATGAAGCTACTCGTGACTAAAGAGCCTTTTGTTCTGTAGATATCATTAGTCAGTCAATAAGTTATAAAGTTGAGGCAAAGAGAAGATTTGGGATGTGATAACCATTCAGTGAATTGTAACAAAACCTCTTTAAGACAAGACAGTAGCATTGATGTAGCATTGTTTAAGAAAGAAGATAATTTCTTGAGAGCATGGATTGTTCACATATTTTATCAGGAATGTTCCGTAAACATTTTTATTTTCCTTCTAGCGCGTTTTATTACGCATCAGGGCTGTACGCAATTTAACTACGCCAACACCCGCATCGATGGGCTCATGCTTCAAATTTCAAAATATTTGTCTGGTTTGCCTATGATGGGGATTGAATCTCGAATGGATTCACTGAGGATGGTTTATATTAAATTGTTTAATACTCTACCTTCATACAAATGAGGATACATTTCCTTTAAAATTCTACCTCCATCCCCCTATTCTATTATTGTAATTAATAAATGCTTTTAACCCGAATGGGTACTACGTCATTGTGGGAAAAGATATACACCTAAGGGGGGTAGGGATGCGGAATTTAGAATTTAGAGGACATGTTCCCGTATTTGAGTGGAAGACTAATGGGAAGTCCTTTAGGTATTTTCACACAGAGGTAGTTCATTTATAACAATTATTATCTTAGTGACGAATTTATTTGTAATAAGTGTAATCAAAATCGTTTGAAAATGAATTTATTTTTGACAAATACTAGGTCTAATTTAGACACTCTTTTTCCATATTTCAAAATATTTTATTTCATATTATTTTTGTATACTATGCCAGTCTGTAGGCCTATGAAAGCAGTCTGTAACTAAGCTTGTTATGATATTTTTAAAGGACCAATTATACCCGAGATCATTTATTACAATATTTGACACTACGATCAAAAAGATAATGAAAAATAAAAGAGTGGTTATTACTTCAATCCTTAAAATTTTACTATATTATCCGTTGATTGTGCTGGTAGTCAGGGGTGATACTTTAGTGTTCCACCTTTGATTGTTAGTAGAAAACTACTCG
The DNA here is from genome assembly GCA_902155825.1 of Timema genevievae. NCBI lineage: Eukaryota > Metazoa > Arthropoda > Insecta > Phasmatodea > Timematidae > Timema > Timema genevievae. Next base: position 162,948 of record CABFWO010001223.1, read on the forward strand.
ATATTCATGATATTAATTATATTCATTTTCATAATGAATTAGTTTGGATGGATGTTAAGGAGGTATCAATGAAAAAAAATCAAAACGCAGCACTGTTACATTTAAAAACTGTGTCAAACATTAATAAATGTTCACATTTACCAAATAAAATTTAAAAACAAATTGTTTCACACGTCTCAATTTTATATATTTTAAAACCGAACAGGTAGTAAGACGTGGTGCTAGATAATAAAAATATAGCCTTTAGGCAAATAAAAGAACTTTTGTCTTACCCAAATATGTATATACTATGATTTATTAGTAATGTTCTTCAAGATGGTAGATAATTAATCACAATGGGACGGGTTATCCTATCAATGAGATAACACACTTAACTTCTGACTGCGATGATTCTGTAAAGACCGGTTGCACAAATATCAGATTGATTCTTCAATCACCGGATTGCCAATAAGATTGATCCTTGATCAAGGAAAGTTTTTGTTGGATCAAATTTAATTAGGAATCTTAATTTATGATCCCCTGACCATATATATGATCAAATAATTAAGTAAAAATAACATTGCAACACTGTTAAAAGCACTAAAGTTTGAAAATCTGACTGTGAAATGACAAAATTTCTTAGATAAATTTAGCAATAATGTATAAATTTTATGTCTCTGTTATCATAGGTTGCCTGATATTTATATATTTATCCAAACAACTTTAAATTATAAGCACGTCACCCAGGAAAATGTTTTAAACAATTTTATAGAGATTGATATTAATAAATACACACAATAAAATGTAATCAGTCTAAACATAATATAAACCTGTATTTATATATTATGATTAAAGAAAATCAAATGTCTTTGTTGTAGCTGATATGGATATCAACCATTCTCTATAATTTCATTTAATAGTTGAAAAAATTCATCATAATACATGATAATTGGCACTACTATCCTTGAATATAGGTCACACTCAAAAATAAATAAATGAAACACAAACTTTACTTTTATTAATCACTTGACTAAGAATTTAAAAATGATTCAGTTGTTAAAACTTACAGGTTATGTTTCCCATCAATAAAATTATCCCACTCTCTTTCACCACGCTAATGCGGGTATACTTCCTAATCCCTAACACACTACTACCGTAATTTATACAGTACATATGCTTATAGCTTGAGGGCAGTAAAACTTGGCAATAAAAAAAATCGGGAAGTCAAATAGTTGATAGGAAAGAATGGGCTTGTTAGTTTGACCAGAGATTAGATTGACAATCACGTTGTTAATGGTGAAACTGAAAATGAGTTTTGAGACACTTATTGGATATCAACTTACCTCTGATCTCTGATTAAGCCACTGATTATTGTTTGTTCAATAGCCCCTAGGTCTACTATACTAGCCATATGTAGGGATGTGGAAAAAACCCACTAATATCAATATTTGTATTTAGACTCAATTTTTGTTGTTTCCATACTTTTAATAAGATGAGTATTACACACAAATTACGGATTAGTATTAAAATACGCAATCATTTGCTCGTATTATAATGTATTTACGTATATTTTAAAAACTACACTATGTTAGCCTGATTAAAGGCTTCTTCTAATTGGTTATGAAATAAACTATAGGCACAGATCTTGTCCCTATCTTACAATAATTATGTGACTACATTATTATTGTTTTATTGCTACAGTACGTGGAAAAGGGAAAAATAATATTTTAATGAAATTTTTTTATGAGATAAGTACAACAATTCTTAGTATGTAAAGATAAAAACAGTATAAACATTTTAATACACACAAACAATGATGATATTCGGGTTGTGCTTATCCTTTAGATTTCCATATCTAATAATGTCGATAACCTTCTCTCGATACAAGTACGATATTTAACTGTTGATACTGTTGATCTGCGATACTAAAAGTATATAAAGTATCATTATTTTTCTTTCAATACTACATTCCTGGCTCTGATCTCAACCCCACCAACCTAATAATGTTAATAAAGTCCGTCTCAACAAGCCATGATATTTTAGTCAACTAATTAAATATTGATTAATAGATAGATTGTATAGATAATTTATTTAAATACAGTACCATGGTATTAATTATTAAATAATTGAAAAGTAAACTATATCAGTGCTCAAAAAAAGTAAGAAAGTATATTTTCAAGTCTTCTTAAAATAATATAAACAATTCCTGAAATATTAAATATATTTTTAGAAAAAAAAATCAACCCTTTATTTTAAATTACAAACCACTTAATTCTTTGTATGTATTTAATAATTAAAATACTTATGGTGTCGTATTAAGTTAAGAAAATAAATATGATCTATAATTTTATATAACTACAGGCATAACCTGACTTACAACACCTTGAATTACGACGCATAGGACTTACGACGCTTTTCAATGGCCACCATGCTCCTAACTTGACGCTCTTACTTTGTAGATACGACACCTTAGCAACACTAGCACTCGCATCAGTGTCTAGTGATTTGTTTGATTACGTTTTTCGAAATTTAAGGCCTAAAGCGTTTATTTTAATTACAAATGTGTAATTTACAACGGTTATGTCCGCAAATGACGATTGCAGTGTACTACATGCATCGACAAGTGAAAAAGATGCACTGTTTCTGGTTGCGAGGTTATTAGAGTTATGACAGTGGACTAAAACCCAACCTATCTTAAGTTTGGGGTATGTCTGTAGCTTTTAATATCTTTCCTGGCTATAATATAATCCAACCCCATACAAATACCTACTTATTTTAGAGCCCTTCCCACCCCAGATAATACAGAACGAATAAGAAGTCATATCGTGGTGATATTTTCTATACTATACTTAAAGAAAACACAGTAGAATTGAAATCAGTGAAACTGTTTTACCTGTATATTTAAAATACAATCAATTAAAAAAAATAGCTACTCTTAAAATAATGTACTGATACCAATTTTGCTATTGTCAATTTAAGATTGCAGAAAACATCACTTTAATACGTTTTTTGTTTCGATTGTGCTATTGTATTTTATTTCCCGGTTCACCAGACGTGAGCTAGTCTCTTAAACGTATACATCATTTTGTAATAGTATACAAACTAAACTCTTACATAAATATAGTTTATGTATTCCTTCTAAAAATATTTTGATGATAAAAGTAATGAAATATGCAAAATGACAAGATTTCTAACCTTCCAGTATGAAATGATGGTGTAGTTAAATAAGGAGAATGTTTTCCTTCCAACGTCAAGGGTTGATAATTGAGGGCTGTCTCAGATGAAGGGGAGGGGAATGTTCTTGCTGTCAGTGGTTAACCAAGCAGCACACCGAGACTTGCTTGTTGTAACCCATACTGTACACACCACAATGTTGCACAGTTTGACAACAGGCGGTAGCCAGGAAGTAGAGGAAGGGTGTCAAGAAAACTACAAGACGTCATTTTTGTTCTAAGAGAACATCTCAACCCACGATTAACATATAACTTTAGCTGGTTAATACAGTTTTAACCACGCGTCACATCAGTCTGGTAGTATAATTTAGACCTGTGAAAACATTTAACCACGTTAAGGTGAGATGGTAGGATTTGCGAGCTAAGGGCAGTATTTTTTGCAGTTTTTATGGCATAAAAATAAAACATGTTTGGTATTATATATAAAAAATGTATCCAGTAAAAATAAAGAGCTTAATTTTCTTCATATGGTAATATCAACAGTTCTTGACTAGAATTTTCTGAAAACTTTTTCTATTACATTTAGAATTTATTGTCAAATGCTGATGACAAATATTCAAGAACTGTTGAGATTACTAAGTGTAAAAATTTAAATTCTCTGTTTCTACTGGAGACATATTTGATTTATTTTATATAACAAATTGTTTGCTATGAAAACTACAAAACACTTATCTTTTCTCGTGTCCCCTTCCATCTCACCTTATCAAACAAATATATACATATTCTATATAAGTTTTAAATAAACAAAATACATATGTTATTGTTGTTAAGCGAAGAACGCAGAAAACCATAATTATATGTGATTTTTTTATTAATCAAGCGTTACTTTGCATCTAATATCCCAGTTCATCGGCAAAGATAAGGAATATTTAGTCATCCCCTAAACCAGTGTTCCACAAACATTTTAAGTTCACGTTACACTTAACAAGCCTTAATTTGTTTGTGGCACACTGTTTTGTTCTGGGTACGCTCCGTGTCAGCAGAAAATGGATTACGCACACAGTCACACGGTTGTATGGTAAATCAGAATTAGGAAAGTAATGAATAATTTTTTCCTGAAGTAACTTTAAATGTTCTAAGATTTAAAGGTTGAAGTTATTTTTCTGTGTTCGCTTCTTTAACATTTGGAAACATGTAGTTTAAACAATTAGTAATTTGGGTAAATCATAACCATAACTTTGCGCGAAAGCTTTTGGTTTTGTCAGATATATTAAACATATAAGTAAGTATGAAACTTAGATGATGCACTTCTGCCACTCATACCAACTTAAATCATGTTCTTATTGATCAGCAATGCATGGTGCTCTGGTCTGTGGACGCACGGTACACCACCACCGTGGTACGCCAGTGCTTCATTTAACACCATTTTCTAAACACTGCCCTAAATAATAGTCCTCCTCCTAGTCACTACATTTTTTTAAACTTGAATGTTACTTATGTTACGGTGTTTATGAGTGATTGTACTAAACAAATTAAAAGTTATGAAGTCGATTTTTAATTACTAAGCCTCATTTTCTTTGGTTAGGTCTTCCTAAATGGTTTCCCAATTTCCCTCAAAACCAATGCGGACTTATTTCTTCTTAACCATACCTTTCTCATATATGCCCTACTGGTGTGATTAAAATGCATACATCATTGCTGGGTTATAACTTATAATTAGAGATGAGATGCTTTAATCCCTCGATTCTTATGGTATTTGAGAGACCAAAAATGCGTAAAATTCTCATAAAAGTAACTTGACCACTACTGTGAAAACACGGACTTCAAATAACAATTTTAGGCATATGGTCAAGTTTTTAGCACCACGTCTTACTACCCGTTTGGAGTAAACGCTTATGTACTAGTTACACCAACAGTTTTAATGATTAGGAAGGTTATATTTAGATTAAGTATACCCGCATTTGCGTGGAGGAAGAATGGAAAGCCATTTTGGAAAAAACACCCTCAGTACACCCGACCGAGATTCAAACCTTGATCTTCCTGTCATCGGCAGTCTAGTCTGCCACGAGAGTAGCGTGCTAGACCATGTGGCCACTAAAGCGGGTGTAAAAATAATTGTAATAGGCTTGTGTAGTTGAGAGATTGACATAATAAAAAATACAACATTTTATTAATATAATTAGCTCACAAAAAAAGTGTTCTATTTTTTTGAGTATGACGTAATAGACATGACAAAAAAAATAGCATTTGTCAGTAGAACCAAGCCTTAAACAAATTTATTTAAATTCAGTTTTAAATATTTTCACTTTAACTAAAATAGAACATTTTTAAAGATTCGAGGATTCTGATTTGGCTTAGAGTGTCTAAAGAAAATTTAAGATTCAGATTCGAGATTCGGATTCGAGAAATATAAGAGTCGACCAATCTTTAGCTGTTATATGAAATTGGGGGGAAATAAGTAATATCAATAAGTAAGTCTCCTGTGTATTCTGATTTTAACAAGTAACAGTAACATATATAGGAACATAGCAGTATAGGTTTTTAAGTTGTAAATAAATAAAATAAGTTATTTTGGGTATTTATTGTACACTTTCTAGACCAACTGATGATATCAGCACACGACTTATAAAATAAAATAACCTAGAACAGACACAACACCCAGCCCTCACCCCTTAAATTAATAATTTTAAAAGGGGAAACCCCTTTTTTTACCAACGATAATTTTGTCGGCCTTACCGAGAATTGAAACTTGGACCGCCTAGTTCAGTAGTCAGACACGCTACTGAATGAGCTAAGATGCCAGACAATAAAATGAGTTTATTTCATCCGCAGTAGCCAACCCACCTTCCCCCAAACCTTAAGGTATTACGTCATGACATAATTCTTTGTGTTAGTGAATAAACCACTGAAACAATCCGATCGTTGGTCCTAGGTACATCGGCGTGTAATCAATTTCATTTCCGAGTTGCGGCCACGGGACAGGGTAGAGAGAGAACGAAAGAGCGCGCATAGGGTTTAGGGGGAAAGGGACGAGGTGTAGAGATTTGTGTGCCTGGAGATTTATCACCGGAGTAACCGGAGTCGACGTCCGGGATTTGAAGTGTATGTAGCGGTTACCGGGTGGAGATGCGACTAAATTCACATCGAAATAGAAACGGAACCGGCTACATAATATTCTACAAATCTAGAACAAAGTGGAAAGGAATTATTTAGTTCATTGGTTTTAACATCAGAATGGTTTAACGCCTTAACCTAGGGCTAAGAAATGAGCTGGGTGGGTAATAGTCACGCAATCACATTAATGTATAGAGTGGCTTTCCTCTTGGTTTAGTGGTCAACAATCCTTGCTGCTAATATATATGATCCGGGTTTGATTCCCAGTATTGGTATTTTAACAAAGAACAATTTTTCATAAGATTACCATGGTCTGGTTAATTAAACTAGAGTAAGGCTTAATACTTCTACTGGCATCACATAATCATCATAAACATCATCATAACCTCATCTCATTGGGGCAAATTAACCACATCTACATAGTGCTTCAGCCTTAGCATACGGCATCATATCCGCCACTTTCGATAGGCTATGATATAAAAAATAGTTGACAGTGAATGGCTAAATAAACCTCAATGCAACCGGCCGAAATTCAAAACCAAATCTCATTGTCAGAGGTAAACTTGCTGACTATAGGAAGCTCAACGTTATAATTTCAGCCGGTTTCATTGGGGTGGTTTTTCAGATTTGATTAATCACTGTGGATTTATCATCCCCCTTCAACGCTATAGGGTTGTACCTAATCTCAAACCACCCATCTTGTTCTAACTTTCTAGACCAAGTACCTAACTATGGTGTTAAATGAAGTAGGCTTAATGGAAATAAGTATATTGGTATTGTTTGATATTTATATTCACACTAAATCTTTTTCAAACCTAGCATAAATTGGTGTAAGTTTAATCCTTCTTCTGAACTACTGATCCTTCAACGAATAATAAACAATATTTTAATATTAATTGCAAGACTTGTGCCTAGAATATTTTTTATTACTATTTAGTACTACCTGTTCAGGTTTTACACATAGTAAGAATACATTGATATATACTTTAGACATAGCGAGATCTAGTTGTAGAGCGATTGGCGAAGAAATTTAATGATGCTAAGGGATATTATTATTTGAAATGCGTTAGAAGGCTCACATTCCAAACCAGCTAACTTTTGTTAGCACCGCGTATTGCTACCCGTTCGGGTTTTACGCTTATGTACTAATTACGCTAATGGTTTTAGAGATAAGGGAGTTTATATCTAGAGGAAGTGTACCCGCATAAGCGTGGAGGATGAGTGGAAAACCCTTTTGGAAAAGCCACCCTCAGTACACCCGACTGAGATTTGAAACTCTATCTCCTATTAATTGGCTGTCTAGTATACTGCAAGAGTAACGCCTTAGGCCATGCAGCCACCGAAGAGGGTTAAACCAGCTAATTATATCAAACCAGCTTCAGTAGCCGATTGGTATAAGGCAATGTTTCCCTAACTTTTCTTATCACTACCCTAAATATAATATTTTCCTGGCCTAGCGACCAAACGTGCCATCCCCGTGTCCAGGATCATTCTTCACTCATATTTTAATCGAATTAATTGAATTAATTTTACCATCTATAATGGAATTAATGTCAATAACTCTTAATTCAGACAAAATTTAAAGCAGCATTTTTGATGAAGATGCGATGATAATAAATTTTTGATGAGTGACAAAAAAATACAATTTCAGTGGCTACTATAGTGCAGTTTCATTCTCGGGCAGAAATCTTTTGATCTTTCATTCTTCATAATACTCCAGTTTGATGAAGTGTTTGTAATCGTAATATTTCATAATGTTTGACAATATTTTCGAGACCTTCCCACGATCCTCAGGAACATTCTTGCAAACTCTCATTTGGGTCGTGACCCAGAATTTGGGAATCACTGGACTAAGGCGTCACTCTCGTGTTAAACTGGCCTGCTGATAAAAAGGACCTCGGGTTTCTAATCCCGGTCTGGTATACTTAAGGTACCTTTCCTGAATGGTTTCACAGTCTTCTTCCACGCAGCTGCAGATCAATTACCTCTAAAATAATTCCTCCATCATCCCTACCCTATTAGATTAGTTATCAATACGTATACCCCTAACAGGTAATAAGACGGGTGATAAAAATGTAAATAATTTCAAAACCTGAATTAAAACTAGCCTAGGTTATGAAATCCAACACAACTTCCAGTACTCTGACCACTGGTTCATCAATATGAAATGGGAAGTTCCAAATTCATCTATTAATATTTCGGGAATGCCATTAATAATTGAGCCCGTGACTTTTACTACATTCGACAGAAGCGCTACCAGTTATGCTAAGGTATTGAATGCTAAATGGTATTTTCTGTCTACATATAATGCTACCCTAGAATGAGTAAATATTTTGTTCGATAGTGAAGAACAGAAACACCCTTGCGTCCTTTATAATCTATTTTAGACAAGCGCATCTTAACTGCTTAGCCCAGATCCAACCCTAGTCATTTATAATGTTTACAATCAACTATATTTTACGGTTTAGGCTAGAGCAATTTGTTACTTTCATTACTCTGTCTCAGTCTCACTAATGGCTCTGACAAATATGAAGTGGCAAAGGTATAAACGATACTAGTAACGACATTCAATACATAGTCAGTCGATGCGATAAATGGAGTGAAGGTGTCGCTTGTTGGGTCAGTTGTTGTATGCATTTTGTTGGGCTTAACAGGGTGATGTGCGATAGGATAGTACCTTCTGGCTCAGTGGGGAAAGCAACGGGAAACTACCTCACTCTTCATAGTACGCCTCTTCATTTCTACCTAGGATTTGCAGCGGATGGTGGAACTATTAAGGATGATAAGGTTTAGTTTGAAAAATCTCCCCCACATTTCAATGTATATTATCAGCACCGCGTCTTACTAACCATTCGGGTTGAATGCACTTAAGCTAATGTGTAATGGTAGGATGATTGTGAGATTAAATGGAGGATCTAGAGTTTAACGTGAGATCCGAACCACGGTGGAGGCCTGGTATTCCACACATTCATAAGTTGTGCTTAATACACGTCTTGTCAGAGGTGAAGGAAGGGTTTGGCAGTCAGATAAGTCTGTGCGGGAACCGAGTATTGAACCCCGGGTCCCCATCACAGAAGTCTGACACCCTACTCCTAGACCACCAGGTCAATCATTTCAATGTAAAACACCAAAGAAAATCATATAGTTAAAACTCACCCTCGGTTCTCTTCGTTGAGATTTGAGCCCAATCCCGAACTCCAAGACAGGACTCAAACTCACTGATGATGAGATAATAATTTTATACTATCTTAAAATAAAAATAAAGCTCTGACAATGCTCTTCATGATACAGTCCAATTTTCATAAGAAAAGTCTTATTTGATAATTAAAGAGAAAAAAACGAAATATTCTTTCCCATATTCATGCATTAGGTGATATGATCTATAGCTGTCACTTTTGATTGACAATATCAACAATTATAAAATAGTTAAATGGTAACAATTCTGGCCCAGTGAAATATTAAAAAAATTTTAGCACCGCGTCTTGCTACCCGTTCGGATTATAAGCAATTAGAAATTTAGAAAGCTTTTATAATATTTGAGTATTACAATGAATATACTAATGAAATATGTTTGTATTTTTTAAAAGGCTCTTCCTATCCAAATTGGACTGTAATAAGGTTTTCTTGAAAATCTAGAACATTTAATATCAGAAAATTGTGTCGATTTGTTAAATTTTTTATGGCACTTTTCTTGAATTTAAAATGCCCAACTAAGCTAAATACTGCCCCAAAGAACTTAGCTCAACAGATTAAACAATTGGAAGAAGAGAAGAGGCCTTTATTTCTACCGTAAACCAAATATTAGATACTTGCACTGGTGGGAACGTGGACTAAACATAAATCTGGTCTTCTGGGGATATGAGGATTGGGGTTAAAGACCCGTCTGTTTGCTCTTTTTTCCTAAATGATTTCACATTTTTTTATAACTCAAATTCAGATAAATTTCCTTTATATTCTAGCCTCCTTATCTCAACCCCAATAACGCAATTAGAATTTTTATAACCCGGATGGGTAGTAAGACAGAAGGTGGGGTGGATTTCTCTACATATATATTACTTCCTGGCACCTCTTTGAAAGCATCCTGAGGGTTGCGATCGTCCACAAGATCAAATTATTAGAGAAGGTTTATTAGACGCGAGGCGACGTGACGCGTGCAGAACGCACCCTCTCCCTTCTCTCATCCAGCTCACTATAACCCCCTCCATTCCCCTCTTCAGAGCCACGCGCTAGGAAACCTCTTCAATTCCACACAAGTTGCACTTTATTCAAAAGTCGATGAGTTTGCATTCTTATCGACGCCGAAAGCAAATTTTGTTTGGTCTTTTACAATGCAGGGTGATTGTTCAATATCGGTAGGTTATTGAAATCAAATGGAGCAGTTTCATAACAAAAAGATAATATGACCCTTTCAACTATTTGTTATAGTACAAGTCTGCTAATTTAGAACTTATTATATGAATAGCCCGTGGGTACATAGAGAAAGGCTAAATATCTTTTCTTTTTTATCACTGTCTGTCCAGTTCATACGCTTATATGATAATAACGTTTATGGATTAGGGGGGTAAGGATGAGGACGGAACAATTTTTGAGGTAATTTACCCACATTCGCGTGGAAGGAGAGTGGGAAACCATTTAGGGAAAACCCCTCTCAGTAGAGCTGACCTAGATTCAAACCCTGGTTCAGCTCACAGCTCACTTTATGTTATACGTAATACTGCTTACCAAACCAAAATATATTGTATTACTGTTTTAAAAAAAAAATTACACAGATTCTTTTGCGCTATTTTTTCACCTTTCACACGCGATTAAACAAGATATGAATGCGACAAGACGCGCCAAATATTACTCGCAATTCTTCGTTTTCGGAATGTTTTGAGGTCCAGATAGTTTCAATATTGGCAACCCTGATTGATATCTATCCAAAAATCACCCTCTAACCGTAATAAGATATCGATATCAGTTTGTGAGAGAATTGCTATTTAGTCATATCAATAGCTTATCTACGCTTCATTCGAAGAATAATATCGACATACACCATGCAAGACCCATTATGTACTCATGTCCATTGCTTATATACGATCTATTGGAACCTAATATCGATAATAATCTTAGGTGACCTGGTGGTCTAGGGGTAAGGTGTCAGACTTCAGTGCTGAGGGTCCGGGGTTCAATCCTCGGTTCCAGCACAGAATGATCTGATTGTCAAACCCTTCCTTCACCTCTGACAAGATGTGTATTAATCACAACTTGTGAATGTGAGGAATGCCAGGCCTCTACCGTGGTTCGGATTCCACGTTAAACTGTAGGTCCTCCATTTCATCTCACAATCACCCTACCATTGCACATTAGCGTAAGTGCGTATAACCCGAACGGGTAGTAAGACGAGGTGCTAATAATAATAATAATAATAATAATGATAATAATCTTGCAAGAGTCATTATGTAGTCAAAACTAATATAATAATAATATTTAGCACCGCGTCTTACTACCCGTTCGGGTTTTACGCTTAAGTACTAATTACGCTAATGGATTAGGAATTGGGAAGGTTGAATTTAGAGGAAGTGAACCCTCATTTGCGTGGAGTGAGAGTGGAAAACCATTTAGGAAAAACCACCCCCAGTTCACCCGACCGAGATTCGAACCTCGATCTCCCTGTCCTCAGCGGCCGAGCTCAACATGAATAGCTCGTTGGCCAACTACGCCACCGAGGTGGGTTGTAGTCATAACGACAGGATAGTTTATAAGCGATTCAGCTCAACCAGAACAAAATTAATGATTAAAAACGGATTTTATTTTTTTAGTTATCAATAATAAAAAAATTCTCTTCACATACGAGTAGAGGAGGCTTTTTCCAAGCCCTGCTGGTAAAGTAAAGTAATTTTTTCAAAGGGTCTCATTAACAGTTCGGGATGTACGCGTATATATAGGCCCAATAGGCCCACTAACTTAGATAATGTGATAGGGATGAGGAAAGATGAATTCAGAATAAGTGTACCCGAATTTGTGTGGAGGGAGAGTGGTAATTCATTTTGGAAAAACAAAGCTCAGTTCTCCATACCGGGATTTGAGCCTGGATCTCACTGTCATTAGCAGTCCAGTCTATTGCGAGAGTGACATATTAAATCATATTTTTAATTTTAAGATTTTTGTACACATCTTACTCGCAAGATCAAGGATTGAATGGTTTCTTACATATCCCTTTCTTATGTTTTCAATCCTCGGTCCTGGCACAAATTTATCTGAATGCCAAACCCTTCCTTCACCTCTGAAAAGACGTGTATTATTACAACTTGTGAATGTGTGGAATGCCAGGCCTCCACCGTGGTTCGGACTCCACGTTAAACTGTAGGTCCTCCATTTCATCTCACAATCACCCTACCAACACACATTAGCGAAAGTGCATATAACCCGAACGGGTAGTAAGACGCGGTGTTAATAATAAATATGTTTTCAAAGGGTTCATATTCAATCATACGTGGATTTACATCAGCCTTTTATGGTCACGTTGATTGTCTTTATCGATTTAAAACCATCTGATACGCAAAAAACTGTATGTACATAATTTTTCGTTCGTAATTTTAAACATCATAGAAGTCAAACTGAATGAATATTTTATATCGAAACAAGTGAATACATACACATAAAAAACTCTGAAGGCAGTTTATTTGGTTTATGAGCTTCAGCAAAATAGAGAATTTTTGTTTACTCTTCTTTACCATTTTTTTTTTGAGTTGGTTAGAAAAGATGCCCATACTTACATACACACACATATAAACACACACACACATATACATATATATATATATATACACTCATGCGTGAACACTAGTACACCACGTTTAAGGTTTTATCGTGGTAAGAGACTTCACACACCCGCTTCGGCGGCTGAAGGGTCTGACGTGCTAACCTCGTGTTAGAATAGACTGCCGAAGATGGGTAGATCCGGGTTTGATCCCTGTCTGGTGTACTGAGGGTGTTTTTTCATAAATTAGTTTCCACTTTCTTTCCACGCAAATTAGGTTGCACTTCCTATCAATTAAACTTTTCTACTCCCTAAGCCATTAGTGTAATTAGTACATAGGCGTGTAATCCAAACGGGTAGTAAGACGTGGTGCTAAAAGGATAAGTTTGTATACCTTAAAGGACTTGAGCCCAATCCATAATAATATGAATCCACTTTTTAAGTACCGAAAATAAAATGATGAAATATGAAGGACAATTGATTTTGAGGTTGACCTAAACTCTGTATTCATACTACTCGTATATCAAAATTTAATTCAAAACTTTTTTAAAAAAATTCTAAAATTATACATTGCAATAGAAACACATTGTTTCACATGATGTTTAGTTTTTTTTATATTACATAGTTTGGTTTCTCTTGTAGTTTTTCTAAGCCCAAGTATTTAATTAATATCATACTTATATCATTGTAAAATCTACATTTGTTAAGTGAGTCAAAAGAAAAAGATACACTTAAGAAAAAATAAATAGATATTTCAAAATATCGGATGGTTCTTAACGATTTTATTTTTCCATCCTATCCACATTAGTGGTATGAGAGGAAATGTATAATGCACGTATATTTGGTTTTCTATGATGGAGTGATGGGGGCTTGGATGTCAGGTGTTAGTATAAAGGTTTATTTTCCTAAATTATTAATCACTCTTCCATCACGAAAATGTGAGTACATTCCTTTCAAATATACCTTACTAATCTCTTACCTATTAGTCTAGCTAGGTTATAATAAACTGGAAGATTGGTAAAACGTGGTTGAAAAACAAGTCTTTCTTGATATAGTGAGTTTTCAATGTATTTTATAGTTTCCTAATAATCATCACTCAATGTTATCCAACAAGGGCTCAAACCTGGTACATCATTGATCAAATCAATCAACTTATTGTCATTGGCAGACGTTCTGTTAAAAATAAATATATGTTAGAAGGCACTTTTATTAAAATTAAATTTGAAAGGAAATATTTGTTTTAATATAACCAAAACTATTAAAGCTACTAAAACTATATAATATGAAAATCTAGTATTAATATAAATCAATTAGAGAGTAGAATATTTATATATTTTGTTAGCTTAGAGACACTTACAAATCTTGGTTTTATTTATCTTTTATTAAAAATTTAAACAAAATCATAATAGGCATTTTTATGTTATTTTTCTTTAAAACCAAGGCTGACAACCCATTGGGATTATTATTATTATTATTATTATTATTATTATTATTATTATTATTATTAGCACCGCGTCTTACTACCCGTTCGGGTTATACGCACATTGGAATTAGCCACCATAGTTTATGTAATTGAACGAGATATTTTTATTTGCTCGATTGGAGAAAGTATTGTAATTGTGAACATGTTTGACCTCTAGATTGTGAAAGATTTTGGATCTTAATGTTCCCACGAATCATAAAAAAATTGGATATCTATATTTTGTCAGTCTGATTGTACTTCTAACCGTACCTGAGGCTCTTTCCGAATAAGATGTGTGTTTCTTTCAAACTTTTTACTTATACCCTTATTTTGTTAGGAATTACAGAATCTGGTAGTTACTAAAGTTACTAAAACATCTTTAATATATTCATACATCAAGTCATGTTACCGGCAGATGTTCCTTTTGATAAATATTATATCTATAAAATAACACCAATAATATAGAAAAATGTTATCAATGTTTGCCGCAAAGAAATATGTTTGAAATTTCTCCACTGTTCTTCCAACCAAAATCAGGGTATATATAATGTACAGTACATGGTGTACCAGCCTGGTTATCATTTTAAGATAATGACCGCTAAAATATATGTCTCTCTGTTTGTTTCGCGACAACTGCCAAATTCGTGGACCAATTTTACTAGATTTGGCTGTTATATTCTTTGAATCAAATTCAAACAGTAATATAATGATAAACCGTTTTTAAATCTGGTTATCCTTTTCAATATGGTGGCCTCTCAAATTTTTAACTAAATAGCTCATATCAAGTGATTTGAATCTATAATTTTAAGCAATCAATCGAGTAGCCTACTTAAGGCATATTAAAAAAATGACATATTGTGATACTGAAGTCTTAAGTCACGTCAATCTAGGTTATTATCTATTAATATAATGTACTATTGAATAAAGTGTTACCCGCTTTGGTGGCCGCATGGTCTAAGGCATCACTATCTCAATCGACTGGACTGCTGATTACGGTGATATCATGGTTAGAATCCCGGTCAGGTAAACTGAGGGTGTTTTTTCTCCAAATGGTTTTCCTCTCCCCTCCCCACAAATACGGGTACACTTCCTCTAAAATTCAACCATCCTCATCCCTAATACATTAGAGAAATTAGTACATAATTGTATAATCCTAACGAGTAATAAGACACGGTGCTTAGAAAAAAGTTTGTTTATTTTAGCATCGCGTCTTACTACCCGTTCGGATTATTACGCTTATGTACAAATTATTTTCATGGCTTTAGAAATTGGTAAGGCTATATTTTGATTAAATGTACCCACATTTTCGCGGAGTGAGAATGGAAAACCATTTTGGAAAAGTCCCCCTCAGTTCACCCGACCGAGATTCAAACCTCAATCACCTCGTCATCAGCAGTCTAGTCTACTCGAGAGTAGCACCTTAGACCATCCGTCCACTAAAGTGGGTTGAATAAAGTTATTGGATCTCTGTCTTACTTTATCATCAAGGAAAAATATCTACTTCAAACCCAAGGAGAAGTTTTGGAAATATTTTAAATTTAAATCCAAACTGAGATCTTAAGACTGTATTGAAGATAAGAATATGGAAGGGAATGAGGGCTACTGTTCACAGAACTACTAGTAAGTAATAGTTAGTACAACCAAGAAACGCTAATAGCGATTGGTATAATTGTTTTATTTAGAATAAACACAAACTTCCTTCTATTATTTTGTCTGATTTGTTGGTGACGGTAAGGTTGGGTTGGAATACCAGCCAGATGCACTGAGGATTATTTTTCTAAGTGGTTTACCACCCTCCCTCCATTCAATATGAATATATGTATCTAGATAAATAGCGGAGTGCCTATACATATATTAAGAAGAAGCAGAGAAATAATAGAAGAAGACCATTTAATCAATTTTGAGGAAATTGATAAATTTTAGAGAATCTCCTTTTAATTTAGCTAATTAAAAGTGAATATAAATGGAAACTAGCTTGATTTGCGGATACAGCTGTGACTGAAGACATTTTTAAATTAAATAAATTCATCCATAACACACTTTAGTTACCGAATGGGCTAAGTCGTCACTATCGTGTTAGACTGGCCTACTGATTAGGAAAAAATCGGGGTTTGAGTCCCGGTTGGGTCTACTGAGGGTAATTTTTTCTAAATATTTTCTCACAATACTTCCACACAAATGTGGGTAGACTAACTCTAAAATGCTACCATCCTCATTCCTATCCCATTAAAGTAAGTAATTATCACAATTATGCGTGTAACCTGAACAGGTGTGGGACACGCTGATAAATTCTTCTATATTTCAGTGGTTAGATTATTAACGTACTGATCCAAAGGTCGTGAGTATCATACCTTTGTCCAATTGTCATTTTTCCAATATATTAAATTTATTTGAAAAATAATTTATAATGTGTTTGATTACAGAGTACTTAATATGTATAAAACCTTTTTCACGAGTAAGATTCCAAAATATTTTATTTATATTATATCTCCACTTAGAAAATATATAAAAAAACCAATCCTAGTAATTAAATAAATCCGAAAAAATTCACCCAATCAATTCTTAACCTTGAATGTAAAACGATACTCTGCTCTACACAGCTAAGAAAATAATGGGAATGACTTGTTGAGTGCCAATTAATTAACACACTTAATTAGGTCTATATCGCCGCTGCTTTCCCCCCTTCCTCTTTTACGAACCCCCTTATTTCTGAAAGGGTTGATCTGTGAACTGCATGCGAGTCCACAGCGTACTTAGGGTGAGGGGTAGTTCCCATTCCCTCTAACCCTGTTCCACCCCCTTTGCTAGCATTGCCTTGGTCATTACTTACTTCAACACTTTGAGTCCAGAAAATTTGATGAATTTTAACACAGTTCTAATGGGAGTTTTTGAAGCGTTTCTCTTGCTTGCTTTAAACACCACTCTATTAAACGATTTTTTAATTGGATAACTGTTCTTTCCTTGATGTATTGCATTTTTCCCCCCAGCGCCTTAATTACCCATTCGGGCTATCCACTTTAATTTTTGTTATTCCTTGCACCAGGTCTCACTGCCTCTCCTGGTTACACGCATGTACATTAATTACGCTAGTGTTGTCGGGATGAGTAAGGCCGAGATTAGAAAAATACACACACATTTGCGCAAAGGTAGACTGTGAAATAATTTAATAATAAAACGCAAACAATATATTTTCTTCAACTGGGATTTGAGCCCCGATTTCCCCAGCTTCGGCAATCCAGCTTAATGCGAGATTGACGCCTTCAACTATGTGACCACTGAAATGTGTATCACAACAGTTAACTACATTATTGGACTAGGTTTGAAGAAAGTAGGATTTAGAGCAAGTCTACCTGCATTTTCCTGAGAGGAAACTGGGAAATAACTTCGGGAAAACCTCCCCAGACGCTTTCGAACCCCTACTATTCCATCGCAGGAAAACCAAACTAGTTGAGATTGGCGTGTCCTCCGAATCTGGTCGCCGCTGATCTGACTCTGAAACTCTAAGGCCTTTCGCCCCCGGAGCTACTCTACTGTGATTAGACTGGTTAGTGGTTGAAGTCACGAACTAGTCAGTAACTGGTTGTTACATATGTCTCGAACACGATTCTATGCAAAAGTTGCGGGATTTCAATCAGTTTCATATTATCTAGCTGCAAGCACCTTCATTTGGCTCCTAGAATATTTAATATTTATTAATATAATGTTTAGTGACGCAAGTGCCCAGGATTATTTGGTTCTCTAGTATTATTACAGATATAAGAAACGTTACCAAAATAGAGTTTGGATTAATCCATACAATGAAAATAATATAAGCTGCAGACTATTATTAGTAATAATAATGATATACTATTCGTCGCGGCAAAAGGACTGCAACAAACTGATGCAGTCTATAGCGTTGTACATAATGTTTAAATAATGCTACCTTGAATAGTACATTAAATGTTAAATAATTGTCGATTCATGATGGTTGAGTTTGCAACCTAGGTAGCCTGGCGACTACCATGTTGAGTTTCCAGTGACTAATCATGGACGCGTCGTAAACCGGTTAGCAAACAGTAGCCCCCTGAGAGGACTACTATTGAAATACTTTAGCGGTGACGCTCAAGTTACTGTTTGTTATTTTAGGTTTTACTTGCGTCACTTTTGAGCCTTATTTAAGTAGCTCCATGGGCGAAAGGTCTTATCCGTACTTAGTAAATTGGTCACGGGTTTGTTGTTACTACTCCAAATAAATGACGATGGCGTCAAAGAAGAACTTTTATCTGAACTGACATAGGTTAAGCTAGAATCAAGAAGATATGCTACCAGAACCCCTTGATAGATATTCAAGAACTGTAGATATTATCATTTGAAGAGAATTCAACTCTATGTTTATATTGAAGCATTATTTTAATCATTTTGGCAAAAAAAAAATTCTATAAGAATGGCAAAATAAAATGGCGTTAGCTTGCATTCCCTAAATTCCAAGATTAATGAGTTGACACTAAAAACATCACTCAAAAGGTGTTCAGCTGACCTGAATAATTTTATAGAAATTTTACATTTTATATCCTTGGTTAGGTACTTCAAAGTTTTCGGTAGAGCATCTGCCAACTGATATAAGGGCCTGATGGATTTAGGTGATTGCTTTGTAACGATTATATTTTACACATCCCTTTTGACCAATTAATATAAATAATCAGATCAAATCCTAATTAATAATAACCAAGGTTTATTTAATTTACATTATGTTTCCCCATATATATCTACGTGGCACAACATCCTTCTGTCTCCCTCCTTATTGGCCACGCAAACAAGATATTCTCGAAGTACAAAGGGGAAGATATGAGGGATGAATACATCCCGTTTCTAGATTATTCTAAAAGCAAAATCTTTGCAGACAACCCTGTTGGAAACGAAGATGAAAACAATCGCGTAGTAGTCACCGAGTAGCTAGGAATTGCGCTCGTCAAGAGATTTTTTTTTATTAATCATCAAATTGGAGTCAGGACCGTAATTACTACGCGTCAGTCACTAGATTGGATCACTCTTGATCCAATCACATTTTATTCATCCCAATTCCCTAAGAAGTGAAATAGCAGCGCGTACGATATCGGCTGACATATTTATCCTGTTCAATACAGCAATAATGCTGAGTAAACACTTAATTAAATTTACATAAGTAATTTAAATTATATCCTGGCAATAAATCACATAAATTTAATCAATATAATATCAAAATTCATTAATTGTGAATAGCGAACAAGAACAATAGGCCGGTACCCGAAATGTGAAAAATAACAATACAAATATTATTCCCCCGGGGGGGCACTAATCGCGAGCCCGCAACACGTGAATAATAATATTACAGTTAAATAATTATAATTGTAATAGCACGTTGCAGTCTATACTGCTAAAAATATAGATAGTAGAATAGCCCTCTGAATATTTTTTCACAACACTACCCTTAATTCGTCACGAGGATAGTAAGTTACAGTTCAATTTTCATGTTAGAGAGATTTTTTTAAAAACATAAACTGATATTTTTGCGTTCCACACTAATACAATTTTTATATCATGGGAATATTATTCTATAGGGCAGGGGTCTTCAACCCGCGGCCCACGGGCCACTTTTGGTCCACCGTAACATTTTTCGCGACACACCAACTCATTAAAAATATAGGCTAGAATTATTTCAAGAGAAAAAAATAACAAATACAGATTTATATTTAACATAATGAAATAATAAAATGAATATGTATTTTAAGTTATTTTATACACTATTTTTTTCTTCATATGTGAATACAAATATTACGATTTTACACAAATGTACCTTGAACCGGCAAATGATTACAGGGGAAAGAGAACTATTTCGGTTGACAATATCCGCACCTGATCTTTGCCCTAGTGGAAGTAAGAATAGACCAAATCTCTGAACACATAATGTGAGCATCTGATTCCTGACCTAGTGGGAGTGAGAATTGATCTGAGTTCTAGCATAATTGGCTAGAAATTGACAGTAGACTCATATGATCCTTAACCTAACGGATATAAGACTTGACCTGATCTCTGACTTGGTGGGATAGTAATTGACTTGATCCCTGACCTAGTGTGGGTAGGAATGTACCTTATCCCTGTCCTGATGGAAATAAGATTTAGCCTGATACCTGCCCTAGTTGGGTTAATTGACCTGATCCCTAAGCTAGTGGAGGTTGGAATTTACTTCATCCCTGTCATGACATGGATAAGACTTAACCAGATCCATAAACTAACAAAGATTATACTTGATCTGATCCTTTACCTAGTGGGGGTAGGAATTAACCCAATCTATGACCGAAGAGAGGTAGAAATTTGGTGATCAACCAGGTTAAAACAGAAACAATTCAGAGCTCTACTAGGCTTCTTTATTCACTGAGTCAAGGAACTGGCAATACGGATTAAATTATATGTTTGTTTTTAGCTTCTACTGTACTGTACATTCCTTGCAAGGGTTACGAGAGGTTGAGGGTTATTGGGGGAATGGAGAAGGGGTAGCATTCCACGAGGAGAGGAGGTAAATTAAGAGGCGCAAAGCTTGAAATGAGCAAGTGCTTCATGGTAAAAATAAAGACTTCTCTTGAGTTCCCCCTGCATTCTTATTGCACTCTTCTTTTATTCCCCTCTCCCATTTCAACAAAGATTTTTTTTCATCGTCTTTCAATTTAAATGTACAATAAAATATATACATTTTCAGTGACTGCATATTTTATAAATCAAGGTTTACACTACTCTAAGTACCTTAACCCAGAGTAATAAAGATAATATAATATTTACTACCATTTATTCAAAGATTGTATATAAGAACAAACATCCAAATCAATATTTAGTTCTTAGATTCCTTATTAGTGCCTGAAGGTGTACTATAAGTGGAAAGAGCGTCTTGGGCGCCGGACTCAAAGGAGCACCGTGCCATCGTGCCCCTGTCTTAATAATAATTTGTTTAAAAAATGCATACATTATGCATACATTTTTTAATAAAATATAAACTTTCTTCAACGTTTCCGTATGAAATGTGTAATAGGTATATAGTGCCGTATTTGATTGGTACATTTATTGTTTCCCCACCTCTGACACCAAAATTGGGATCCTTGTAATAATGTGAGCTGTGTGAAAACAGCAAAAATTTGTGAATCTTATTATTAATCATTAACACATGTTCATGAAACTTAGCCTCCTTATTTAAAACATGATTAAAAACTAAACTTATAAGTTTTTTATATTTTAAAGGTATTAATTCGATTTTTTATTTTTCTCCGACCAGCCTCGGTGAACGTGTGGTCTAACGCGCTACTCTCACAGTAGACTACAATGCCAATGACGGGGAGATCAAAGTTCAAATCTCGGTCAGGTGTAATGAGGTTTTTCAAAATGTTTTTCCACTCTCCCTTCCCGCAAATGGGTTACATTTCCTCTAAATGTAACCTTCCTAATCCCTAAAACCATTAGCGTAATTAGTACATAAGTGTATAGCCTGAACGGATGATAAGCCGTAGTGCTAAAAAAAATTCTCCCATGAACTTGAATACCATCATCTTGTCGATCTTCATAATTCGACAGAAGAGTATAAATAATAAATTTATTTAACTTTGATACAAAATAATATAAACAATAATTAAGGAAAACAACGAAACCATAAATTCATGAATATGTCTTATAATTATTTACTTTCAAAGTCATGATACAATGCTTAGAACAAAGTTATGTAATACAGAAAGTGTGGCCAAAATGAAAGTTCACCCAGGCACAAAATTATTCATGGGGTGGTCCTGTATTCACTTCTTGGAGGCAAACCTTCCAATGAAGAGCATCACCAGTAAATGCGTGGTGGCTTGTTATTAGGATGGCTAGAATTGAAATGTTTACGAGTTATGTATCTATCTATACATTATTTCAGATAAAACTGAGAGGTGAAGTAGATTATCATCCCTAGCTATTATTGATATATATCTCAATTTTTAATAGCGAGATTTTTTAATAACAGATTCATAAAGATACTTTCCTCCTCTTTGAACTATAATCATGTCTACATTATTCACAGAACACTATATAAAGGGGACTACATATAGCGTCGACATTTAAATTAGAAAATATGTAAACAGAGTCAGTCTCCAATTTAAATGGCTTGGTTACGTGGTGATAGAGAAAACGTTTCTGCATCGACAGGACCTTTGCCACATCAAGAAATATATTTCATGAAACTGGTTATGAGTTGAACGATTTTATTTTGGGTGACCTGATATCGGAGATATTTCCGAAACCTAGCTTCCCAAGTTCTCTCTAGATGCCAACGTTGGCGTGTCTTATAAGGAACCACCTTTCACGTTCCCTGAGATGAGATAGTCACATAGTAATATTTTTTTAATTTATTTTATTTTAGGCTTTTTATGAACCGTTTGATTATATAAGCACATGACTTAAAAACAAACTTAAATCTATAACAGACACAACACCCAGATCCTGACCATCAATTTATTACTGTGAAAGGGGAAACCCACATTTCACCAATGATATGTTTTTCGGCTATGCCTGGAATCAAACTCTTTTCTAAGTTCTGTAGGCAGATTCGCTACCGACTGAGCTAAGGTGTGGGACCAATACGTCGTAATCGGAATAGAGATTGTTGCCACTATGCTCATGGCAGGTATTCAACAACTGTTGATATCACCATATGTCGAAAATGTAGCTAAATATTTCTACTAGATTAATATGTTATTAATTTACCCCTAAAAAAGGTTTTGTTATAAAAAAAATACAAACACAATCACCTCTTTTGCGTCTACTTTAACTTCACATTTATACCTATAACCACATCTTAAACCAATATATTAAACTCGTGTGGTGAATGTAAATTAATACGTTTATTATCTTGGTGAAAGTCTTATAGTTTCCTTTTCAACTGCATTTTGATACCCATACATTCCATATTCATATTATTTATTCTAGTGGGTAGAGTTTAGGATGAAAAAACTATAGGAAATGTATACACATTTGCTTCAAAGGAGAGTAGGAAACAATTTAGAAATAACTACCCTAAGCACACCAATACAGGACTCTATCTAGCCCTTACATCCCTGTTACTAATGGAACAGCGTAGGTGAGCTTGTCATTTAGTCTCTGTGTGTGTACTGATTCAAGTATTAGGGGTGAAGTTATTTTTAAGATGTTTTAAAATAGAGCCTAATTATATATATTTTATTTTAGCACCACGTATTACTACCCTTTCGGTTTATACACCTATATGATTACTTACCTACTCTGTGGAATTAGAAACTCAAATGTTCATTGCCACACTTACAAAAGTATGCTACCATTCCCTATCTTGAGCTAGTTCCATCCAGTCCACCTAATTAAACCCTATCTCTTTTATTCCCATTCTAGTGTTAACATCCCATCTGCGTCTAAGTCTTACCAATGGTCTATTCCCACTAGGTTTGCCAGTTTATATATTCTCCCATTCTCGCTGCATGTACTGCCCACTGTAATCTACGAGAATTGACTATCTTAACAATGTCTTGTGGTGAGTACAGGGTATCTAACTCATCATTTCGTAACCTCCTCCACTCCCCAGTAGACTCATCCCTTTTTGGACCAAATATCTTCCTAATCACCTTATTTTCGAACACCCTAAATTTATTTTCGTCATATAAGGTAAGATCATGTTTCACAACCGGTTAAACTATTGTTTTGTATATTCTGAGTTATACATTCCTTGAACTCGGGTGAGTAGTCAATAGCTGACTAACGAGTAGTAGTATGCATTTTCATACTGTTTTCCTTTCGTAATGAGGTTAGTAAACGTTCACTTTCCAGACACAAAGGTACATCAGTATGTAGCTTATAAATTAACTTAATCAAGATGAACACTAAATCCCGTCTGGGTTGTAATATACAATTATTGTGACACATTTACTATATTATTTAAAGACCTATACTGCAGTGGTGTTTAATCTTTTTTTTCGCCTAATATAAAACTATAATTTCTCTTCAACCTTATACCCTCAAAGTTGTTGGTGCATAATGCATGTTATACATATTATATAATCTACATCTAAAATAAATTAATTTAAAGATATATTGTATTAAATTATTAATAAGATTTATTGTATATATATATTTTTTGACCCTAAGTACACCCAAAGATATGCTCGCGTATCCTCGGGAGTACGCTTACCCAAGGTTAAATAACACTTCCCTAGAATCTAGGCCCTAGTAAGCCATCCTATTCACCCATAGGGATAGAATCGAGACGATTTTTAAGTTCAAATTCTGTTTCATGGCTTGGTTTCCAAATAGATAAAATTCTTTTCGTCCCATAGGCAAAGTGTACTCCTTTCTCTCTCTTTATTTGCTGGCATGAATCAGTTGTGTTGAGGGTGGACGGGAAGCAGGATCAACCCTATCCCTCGCCTCCAACGAGTCAATGTTACTATTACGTGAGCAGGATTTTAATTAGCTGTGATGTGCGGCGACGCGCCTGCCCCGTGCTTCCCCCTTCAACGTCACCCCCCCCCCACACTCAACCCACCACCCCACCTCACTATCCACAACGACGCCCCCTACAATCCCCCTTCTAAAGTATAGAACGCCAGGGCCGCCGTCGTGTTGTGCTGCCAAAATCGATTGGAGTCCTCTCGCCAGCTCTACAATAACAGAACGCAATCTACTAGTGAGCTAGCAAACCCGTTCTTGCTGGTTCGTGAACAACCAGTCCATCATATAGAATAGTGGATATTTGCATCAGCCATCTTGATACAGTGTTCAACTAGTGAGCTAGCAAATCCTTTCTTGCTGGTTCGAAAACAAGTATTCTATCTTACAATAGTGGACACTTGCATCAGCCATCTTGATACAGTGTTCAACTAGTGAGCTAGCAAACCCTTTATTGCTGGTTCGAAAACAAGTATTCCATCTTACAATAGTGGACACTTGCATCAGCCATCTTGATATAGTGTTCTATCACTGAGCTAGTAAACCTCTTCCTGCTGGTTCGTAAACAAGTATTCCATTTTACAATAGTGTACACTTGCATCAGCCATCTTGATATAGTGTTCAACTAGTGAGCTAGCAAACCCTTTATTGCTGGTTCGAAAACAAGTATTCCATCTTACAATAGTGGACACTTGCATCAGCCATCTTGATATAGTGTTCTATCACTGAGCAAGTAAACCTCTTCCTGCTGGTTCGTAAACAAGTATTCCATTTTACAATAGTGTACACTTGCATCAGCCATTTTAAAAGAGGCCTAATATCGTTCTCTATGAGTGAGCGTAATCTTATTTTTGTTGGTTCGTGAACAGGTGGTCCATCATATAAAACATGATGGTGGACATTATCATCAGCCATCTTAAGAGGGGCCTCAATATCATGCAAATTATTTTAAACAAATGACCTTTAGATGTTATTAGAATAATTAAGACTTTTTACTAAAAATAATTAAATTGTTTGATTAATGTTTGAATTAACAATATATAATTGAAAATAAATAACAAAGTGGTCAATTTTTTACTGGGGTTTTACATTGCGATCTAATTAACGAAAGCATTTCCTTTTGTTTTCATAAATCGTAACTTGTGTTTCAATAC
The DNA here is from genome assembly GCA_902155825.1 of Timema genevievae. NCBI lineage: Eukaryota > Metazoa > Arthropoda > Insecta > Phasmatodea > Timematidae > Timema > Timema genevievae. The sequence continues at coordinate 189,018 of CABFWO010001223.1, forward strand.
AATTTGCTTATACTTTTTTTAAAGTACCAGAAATCTAGTTTGGTCAAATTTAAAACACAGTCACTGGAATTTTGTAGTAAGTATATTTGCCATAATATATATAGGGCTATATATAATAAATAGCATTCTAATTTTCATATAACGACTTTAGAATTAGCGTCTTGCAAATTTATTTGCAAGTTTCAAATCTTGGGAGATCAGACGAGATGGACTCATTAGTTCATGTATACCATATACAATTTGTAATTTATGTGTATCGACATTCAGACATTCATTTTATATTGTAAGACTATTATTAGTTGTATCTAAAATTTTATGAACGTATAAGAATACTTTAATTAGATTTTACAATTTAGTAAGTAAAAATATATTATTTAAAGCACCCTTAAATTATGCTTTTTATTCTATAGCCATCACAAAATATATGTTTGTTAATACAATACAAAAGTAAGATTATATTTTTACTAATTTATATGAATTGAAATTAAGTTAATATAAACACAAAAATTTAGGCCTACACTTCCCAAAATGGTTTTATTCAATATTATTTGCCTTTAGATTGGGATATTTGTAATAGAGGCATGCACATCATGTGTAAGTCAATACCTTATGTTACACTTAAGGTACCAATTTCTTTTTAACCTTTTTAAAGTGGAATTATTATAATATAAGAAGAATATACTACCAAATAGAAAGAGCCTAAAATAAATTTGAATATATAAAGTCATAATAAGCTTAAAGGTTGATTACAAATCACTTTAAACAAAAAGGGATAGTATTTGAATATGTATACGCGTATAGTTATGAGCTTATTGAATAAGTTCTTATAAATAATTATATATACCCGTACATATTTATAGGTCATATATACATGTCTACTTATAAGCCATTTAAATTTGTATATAGACATAGTTGTAATATGAACTACGTTAAGTGATTATAATAAAGAAGAGAATATAGCTAGCAACTTAAAAGGAACTGTCGCTAATATGTAACGATTAGAAGTAGACGAGTTTATCCTATATGTATGATTAGTACATAAAATTAAACTTTTGAAAATAATAAGGTTATATAGAACCCTATGCACATATATTAAAAGTGAACACCATGTTATTACCCATCCAGGATATATTCATATTTTCACTTATTATCATCGTATGGTCTTACAAGTATTACGATATGCTTATTGCTTTGAGCCAGCTTCTTGGAATCTGTTAATGTTGTACATCACACACAATAAGGGCTTCCAACATATTCCACCTCACTAACTTGAATCTAGCAAAGACACATAACCCATCCCCCACTCGTTAATTTATCACTGTGCGTTTATCCAAAGTTACATTTTTCAGCTAAGTCTGGAATTGAGCCCGGGATGTTTAGTTCAATTGGCAGCCACGCTACGGATTGAACTAAGCCGTCAGACGTATTTACATCAATGGAAAAGAAATAACGAAGTGAGAATTTAGAATAAAATGTACCAACATTTGTATGGAGGAAGAATGGGAAACAATTTAGTAAAACATACCTCTGTACATCCGGCCAAGGTTCGAAATCCAATCTCCGTCACCAGCAAATTATAATGAATAGGTTTGACGCCTTAGTCAGTGTTCAGACTGATGAGAGTGTGTTTATAACATCAAGACTGACTTATTCCATCCTAAGGAAGTAATTATTAGAATAATCAAATCTCGTAGGTTACGGTGGGCAAGACATGTGGAGCGAATGGGAGAATCTAGAACCGTAACCGTGTTCTGAGTATTGACTGGCAAACCCAATGAGAAGAGACCATTGGGATGATCTAGACGCAGATGTGAGGATACCATTAGAATGGACTTGAAAGAGATAGGGTGTAATGAGGGATACTGGATAGAGAGCTAGCTCAAGATAAGGATAGGGTGCAATGAGGGGAACTGGATAGATATCTCAAGAAAGGGATAGGGTGTAATACAGGGACTGGATAGAACTAGCCTAAAATAGGACTAGGGTATAATGAGGGGGCTTGGATAGAGCTAGCTCAAGATAATTATTTGTGGTGCGCTTTTGTAGGTATCGACAATGAACCTTTTGATTTCCTAATGCCATAGAGTAAGTAAATGAAAAAGTAAAGCTAAAATCAAAAGCATATACAAAGGTCAGAGATGTTTGTATATACTAACTTATGTCAACAACAAGATAAATAATAGATAAATATATATTTATTTTAAATATTCCAAATATTTATATCAAGTTTCTTTGTACCTGAAGATTAAACCAATTAACCACCACAGCCATGGCTTGCATGAAATTAAAAAATAATAACATATTCAGACCTATATAATAGTCTATAGTCATCGAGTTTAATGTACAGTACACTCAGTTTACTCGAATCTATAACGGTTGCTGTATAACCCTATCTTAAAAACTACAACATAGTATAACCCATCAAGGTAGGCAATCCACTTTTCAGGGTGAACGGAGTATACATTCCCCATACCCTGAATAATAGAAGACTTACCTTTCTCTGTTCCACTATGATGAAATCTTTTAGAACGAGTCATAATGCCATCAGACAAGTGAAGACTGTTTGCTACCTTTCTGGATAAATGGAGTGTACTTACCTTTTCTATGGCATTAAGAACTCGATTGTTCATTAAAGCCCTTACAAAAATATTTCACCTATCCCTATTTTGAGCTAGTTCTATCCAGTCTACCTCATTACAGCCTATTTACCTAAAGGCAATTTTAATGTTATTCTCCCATCTGCGTCTAGATCTTCCCATTGGGTTTACCAGTCTGTACCCTTAACACGGTTATAGATTCTTCCACTCGCACTGCATGTCCTGTCCAACTTAACCTGCGACATAAGATTACTTTAACAGTGTGATGAAATGTGTACAGGTTTTTTAACTCATTATTATAACCTTCTTCACTCTCCAGTAGCCTCATCTCTTTATGGACAAATTATATTCATAAGCACCTTATTTTTGAACTCGTAGTGCACACAATAATAAATAAAAAATACTTTTTTGAAAGTTCCATTTGATGGAAATCAACACTTTTTCATCTTGTTTATTATATGTGAAATTGTTGTCATTTCTCTTACTCTTAATAAGGACCTGTGACCTTCTTCTGATGTTGGTGTTGCAGAAAGGTGTGTTTTGGGCCTAGTATCCAGGATAATCCTAGCTATCTTTCCTATACACCAACCTCATCAACAACAAGTATCGGATTTGTCCAAGGACAATAACCTGGACATAGAACGAGGTCAATAACCTCATCATTCATTTCCTTAATAACATCACCTTTTGTCTTCTCCACTCTCTCTCGCTCGGGCTGGTTTGACACGTTCAAACAAAAAGCGATAAGTCCTCCTTTCACAATAGTGGGTGTGACGTCACCAGATACAAACAACAAAATGGCAGGTGCCAGGACGCGTGCTAGGAAAGAGACCGTGTATATAACATTTGGA
>CABFWO010001224.1:0-12958 GCA_902155825.1 Timema genevievae
CTGGATGATGTATTTGGCAGGTTTTGCAAGCTGTTTTGTTACAAGGTCGAGAGCCTTGTTGTGGTTGAATGAAGGTTGTGTCATTTTCAGTTTTGAGTTTGGGGTGTAGCAGAAGATTTCTAAGTGATGGAGGCTGTTTGTACACAAGGAATGGAGGTTTTTTGAGAATATTGCTGGTACGGCTGGATGCTTCCAATATGTGTAAACCCGACGCTAATATTTTGTTTATCTTTGGTAGGCCTGGGTAGTACTTAGTCACTAGTATCTAGTTTTTCAGGTTTGGGTGATTGTGGAGTTTCATCTAGTCGAAGTAGGTTATTAATGAGAGTATTAGGGTATCCTCTCTCTGTGAAGGCTTCTTGAAGGTTTTCTAGGTGGGTATGAAGACTTTCTGGATCGGAGGAGATGCGGTGAGCCCGTATGGCAAGACTGTATGGGATAGATCTTTTAGTGTTGAATGGGTGGCAGCTATCAAAATGAAGATATTGTTGTCTATTAGTGGGTTTGAGATGTACCGAAGTTTTGAAGTGGCCATCCGACAGCCTAATGTCCGCATCAAGAAATGTCGCCTGGTCGTGGGATTGATTTGAGGTGAACTTCAGAGCTAAAAAGGAGTTTAAGTTGTTTAAAAATAGGGTTAGATTGTCTTGGCCAGCTGTCCACACCATGAATATGTCATCGATGAAGCGAAGCCAGTAAAGTGGTTTGTTGGTTTGGCGGTCATGAAATGTTTTTTTCCAGTTTACCCATGAACAGATGGCATATGAAGGTGCCATCTTTGTACCCATCACTGTGCCTTTCATTTAAATGATATTCTGATCCATGAATTGAATTCAAAATGGTGTAATTTAGTGTTTGTGTAAAGTGTGTTCCATCTTCTCTTTTTGTTTGATCACAGCAACAAAGCTTAAATATTGCTATTTGTGTTTAAATGTGTGTTTGACAATTTGTAATATGGAAGACAGAAGAAAGATGTTACCTTTGTGCATTGGATTCTTCCCACTATTTTCATCTTTCCCTAGGTGGGTGCGCATTCTTAGTTAAATTTATATATATTTCCTTTTTCCTTATTTTTACCACTTTATATTATTATAAAATTATTTATCCATTGTTAATATGTAACTGGGTATGAGAGACAGCCTCAAATCTACCGCACCGGTAAGTCTCAAATCTCACCCTATTGGCTGAACTCTGTGGGAACAGTTAATTGCCTTTGCGTGCCCGCGCGCATGTGTGTGACTACCCAGATCTCTTTCTTTTTATTTAAATCATGTGATTATTTTTTGAGTCCAGTGATTGGTAGAATAAGTGCTAGCTCTGGCAATAATTCAGTGGATGGAGAATAACTCTTGAGGCGGAAGTGTGTGGTTTATCCGATACCAAAATATTCTCGGATAGAGCATAATAGCTGATACATGTCCAGTGTGGAGTGAGAGATTTATATTATCTAACAATGTAAAACACACTGAATACAGTTTTCAAGCAGACCACATGTATCTGAGGTAGTCCTGGCTTTTAATATTTTTTTAACAATGTAACTCGAAACAAAATGGTCAAGTAGAACACATGTTTTGTTATCAATGATTCTTTTATGAAGCTAAATATGACTCAAGTTATATTTATAATATATAATAATGTAAAAGTGTTCATAATTAACATGCAACTAAAGCTAAATAGTAGGTTAAGTCGTTTCATCTAATTTATTTAATTTCTTTAATTTCATTCTGTAATTAAAATAAAATTGACCCAAATATTTTAATGCTAGCTGAGGTAACCTTATAAAAAATCTCCCTTTCTTTGTGTGATTCAATCTAAAGACACCCGAGGACGATGTGTACAGAGATATTTCAATTGAAACCGTCTGCAAAGCAATTAATGAGAAGATTCATAGAATACAATCGCCATTCTCAGTAGGACAGGTCAGTAGGGAGATTACTATGATAACGACAATTGGTGCTTTGCCGAGAAGGTTGTAAGCAAACATTTTAAAGATACGGTAATTACCGCCCTCCACAAGGCAGGCTATAAAGGGCAAATATATGTAGTGATTTACAGGATACGACAAAGTATGTAGCTGGTTAAGGTCAAAATAAATATATAGCAATAACCAACTTGAAATTTAAAGTCTTACTGACAAACAACATTTAATGAAGACATATGTTTTTATTTTTTAAGGGAATAACGAACAACCTTGAACAGTCAAAAAGACAACGAAAAGAACCAAATGTACTGCAGATCCTGCAACAATTACAAGAGAGATTGGATCAAATCCAAGGAATCTTTCAAAAATCAATCAAAGAAGGGAAAGAAACTTTTGCACAACTGAAGGAAGGTCATACAACCACACAACAATCCCTCCAGCAGATACAACAATCACAAGAAGAAGTGAAACAAACTGTTCATCAACTGCAGGAGAGTCATACAACCACACAACAATCCCTCCAACAGATACAACAATCTGTTCATCAACTTAAGGAAGCTCATACAACCACACAACAATCCCCCCAGCAGATACAACAATCTGTTCATCAACTGAAGGAAGGTCATACAACCACACAACAATCCCCCCAGCAGTTACAACAGTCACTTGAACAAGGCCAACATTGTTCTCACAATGCGCCAAAAAACAAAACACAAATAAGGGGACTGAAAGAATTGGTAAGTAAATATCCAAATATTACACAGCCCTGATTCACAGAAAACAGAACAGAACTACTATCAGGCACAATCCAAGGGCTTTTACTACACACATTTTCTTAGACAATATTTAATTTAAATTTTAATAGAAGTTTACACACAGTCTACTATTGATTATTCTGAGGTGGCTTAGAAAAAAATTTATTCTGGATTAAAACAAACTTAAATTTAGCAATGTGATTTACCTCATAAAAGTAAACACTGAATAAGTATGCCTGAATGACATTGAGTCATTATAATTTGCTATAAGTAGATTTCTCTTCCATTCGATGATGTGTTCATAATTTTGCTTGCTTTATATTATCTTATGTACAGTCAAATGCGAAATTATGTTTATCTTTCATGTTAAGTCGTTCATCCACACGCACAGTTTTACAGAGCTATACAACTCCAAACAATTTTATCATAGCGTGAAGAGTGTGCCTTTGATTGAAGTTTTGTTAAATGATTAAAAATCCTCAACTCGGCTAATCCACAGCCCGGTTAATGCGATCTTGGATAGTTAAGTCTACTCCAAACTTTTTATTTAATATTGGTCTTGAGTTTGATTCCCAGCATGATTGAAAAATTTATCATTGGTGAAATGTAGGTTTCCCCCTTTCCCAATAATAACTTAACTTGTTGTCTCTTCTAGATTAACTTGGTCTATAATTTGTGTGCTGATATAATCAGTCGATTCAAAAAATGTTGTTAAGCATCTAAAATAAATGAAAATTTATATTTATTATACTGTATATCAATAGTGAAATAACTAGTGTCTTTCAGAACTAATTCTTAAAGTGTTAATAGAATTAATCATTGCCTAATGTTTTGGGAATGTACAGTAGCTCCAAGACTTATTTGGTGCTGACTGACAGCTCACAGCTGACTTCTGACACTCAACATTTAGGTATATACCTAAATTTTGACTGTCAGAAGTTACAGCTGTTAAACACATGTTTTTTGTAGATTATATGGTTCAACGTAGGGATTAATAATTTGGTCTGGTAACGTTTCAAAGCCGTCAGCTCTCAGTTGTGAACTGTCAGTCAGCACCAAATAAGTCATGCACAGGGTTTACAATAAGATAGTGTAGAAACACTGTACAGTAATGTAAAGTAAGTGATAGTGAAGGAAGCCAACCTGAAAGGATAGTTAGGTTAGTTCTATATAAGAGCACACACACTTATTTCTTCATTTCGTATTACCTTTTTAAGATTTCCCACTTCCACACTTCCAAATTGTTTAAATTTTCAGAAATATTCCTTTTTCATATAAACAGGCGCATTTAAAACACACAAAACACAAAGAAAGATATTATATGTAGCTACATGCTTGAAGAATTTGAACAAGAAATGAATAGAGAAGTGTGTTCTTTCCTATCGAGGCCTGACCTAACTTTATATCACAGAGTTTTAAATAATAGCAGATTCGTTTCTTGTGTTTGTTGTGGCAGGTTGCCCAGTACAGGGGGTATGAGGCTGATGATAATTGGAGGAAGATAGTGGGTTTGTTGGAGAGGATCCTTGACCCCAGTTGTGAGGTTTACCAACAACTGGAGGACATCATGAATAGTGATCAGCCTCTGTCAAGGGCCATTGATCACCTGGACTTACTGGAGCTACTGCTGGACCACGGACTGGATATAAACAAGATGGTGGATGTAAATAACTCCACTCTACTGCACTTGGCAGCACTTGGAGGCCATGTCCCAGTAGTGAAACTGCTGTTGCAGCGAGGAGCCAATATCAACCAGACTGACGATGAGGGAGATATTCCACTCCACTGCAGTGCTATCTGTGGTCACATTACAGTGTGTCAGCTCCTGGTGGAGGCCGGCTGTGACCTCATGGTCAAGAACATTATTGGAAACACTCCACTCCACTGCAGTTCTCTCTCTGGTCACCTTAGAGTGTGTCAGCTCCTGGTGGAGGCCGGTTGTGACCCCAGGATCAAGAACGAACAGGGACACACAGCCCTGGAAAGGGCTAGGGACATCGTTAAAAATGAAACAGTAAAATACCTGTCCTCACTCAAATAGTGACCTACACACAATTATTATACAACAATCAGTTTGTGAACTGGAACATAATGAGATAATAACTAAACACATTTTGTTGTTATGAAGTTAGAAATAATAATAATAATATTTAGCACCGTGTCTTACTACCTGTTAAGGTTATACGCTTAAGTACTAATTACACTAATGGATTAGGAATTGGGGGGTTAAATTTAGAGGAAGTGAACCCGCATTTGCGTGGAGGGAGAGTGGAAAACCATTTAGGAAAAACCACCCCCAGTTCACCCGAACCAAGATTCGAACCTCGATCTCCTCGTCCTCGGCGGTCGAGCTCAACACGACAAGCGCGTTGGCCAATTACGCCACCGAGACGGGTACGAAGTTAGAAAGAAAATACATGTTGCTAAGTGGTGAGTTGCTCCGTACAAAGTGGTATGAAATATAAATCAGACCTACCTCACGCAATAAGTTTTGGTGAGTTTTTAACACCCATCTCTCCTTTTCTTCTATGCAGACACACTCACTCCAGTCAACAACAACAACAACAACGACAATAAATAATAACTGATAATTTGATAACTGAATTATATAGATATTATATATATAATAAATACAACATTCTAATCATCAACCTGGAGTCAAGACACGAGTTTGAACAGGTAAAAACTGTATCTAAGTGACCAGTATCTACCTCTAACCATGCTGCCATAGTCCAGTTGGTATTTTACTCTCTTCTGATATAGAAGGGGACTGAAGTAATACCAGAAAATTACATAATTAGGTTTTCTGTTGTGTTTTTAATTGTGAATATTGTGGTCTACAGTTTTCTGGTGTTTGCCTTGTCCTTAGATCCTGTTTTCAACGTTTAATTTAAGATAATCATTTGGTGTCATTATTCCCTTGTACATCCTACAAATACCATAGTTAAAATCAATCTTAATCGAAAGTTTTATTTAATTAGTTGGAACTGTTATGTTAATACATAGGATTTCATTCTATTACAAAATGTTTTTCTTGCATGCTAAAAACTACATAATCAGGGTGTCTACTGGCTCTCCCAAGTCACAAAAGTTATGAAAAAGTTACTAATTGCAAAATAGGTCTCTAAAGTCAATAATTTTCAATATTTTGGTCATAAAGTCACGAAAATATTTTTGGTCGAATTTCCTGCGCATCGTAACAACGCAAACGCTTTAAAAGTCGCACCACCCACTACCCATGATGCCACGTGATAGCCGCAATTTGCCTGATTGTTTTCACCGTGATGCCAAGGACATGATTAACCTTTGCCATCTATTTGAACTTTAATGTTGCATGTGAGTGCATTATTGCCTATTTATGCATTATATAATGTTCAACTGCTTATCGAAGGTATTTTGTGGTCATAAAAGGTCACCAAAAAGTCACTAATTTTTGTTTCTCCAACTCACTAGACACCCTGATAATTGATTTTGAAATAGAACTCCCTTTCACTGAGCTACGCTTATGAAGTTGATTATAGCTATCTCAGACTTATTTACTTGGGAGTGGAATTTTAAAGAGTAATACAATCTACCAGTTTGATATGATTTTATATTTAATTTAAACAGCTATATCAATTTTTGACTAAGTGAGTTTGTCTCTAGCTATGCATCTCTACAAAGACTTGGTTTTAGCTTTGCATCACTACATAAAGCGTAGCTTTAGCTATGCATCACAAAGTGGTCTTGGCTAAATATAAACTTAAAATTCTCTTTAAATTTAATAATGACACCTGCATACAAGCATCAAACTTGGGACCTTTGGCTAAGTACGCCACTGCTAACCAGTGAGCTATCCAGGAGTCGTTTTGAGACGCTTAGGACTCTGCCAAGGTAGCTGAGATATTGCCGTTCACATATTGCGCTTAGTTTAGATATTAACAAAACCTATAAAATAATTATCACAAAACTATTTCCTATGACCCATACATATAAAGGGTGTACCATAACATGCGAGACCCACTTTACCGGTGGACAGGAGTGACAAAAAACAACGAAAAAAGCTTACATAATTATGTGTCCTATTTGACCTAGTTTCCAAGTTAGTCATTTTTGTAATCCAGTAATGTGGAGTTGCTTAAAATAATAGGAAATGCTCAAGAGTGACCACCTACAATCTGAATGCAAGCATTGCAGTAATTGTGCGGTAGATCGCCTCATTCTTTAAAAAAATACCACAGGTGTTTGATTCGTTGGCAGCCATCTTATATATGTTGAAAAAGTATTTCTTTACTGGCAAGGAGAGATCTAGTATGGTGTACATACAGTTTAGTGGAGTTATTTGTTTGTAATTCGGAAACAAGGTCTAATGGGCAATATTTAGGTGTCGTCTTTTCATAGTTTGCCTCTCCTATCCACTGATGTGGATCCCACATGTTGTAGTACACATAGTAGGTGTGTGCACACCGTCTAAATGTCAGGCTCGTCTAATTCTGGCAAGGGGAAATCGAATCCCACCGTGTAACTGTAGGTATTTCTCCCTCCGGAACACTTTCTTAGTCATCCCTACCGCACGTATATGTAGACTTGTAAACTTAGTTTAAAAGTTGAAATTTTACCTTCTCAAAAATCCACATATTTAGATTGATTATTTACCTCTAAATGCCCGGTAAACTAAAGGTAATGGGTATAGGGGCGTTTACTGAATCTTTTTTGAATCAAATGACAACACAAATTTTATTGTAATTTGAATTTCTCTCCTCCCCTGTTTGTTCTCCCACTGTAGGACAGCTCCATTCAGGAACGTTATAAATCCATTTGGTTTCTGGCGCTTGGATGGTTTTATTTGACTATTTTAGACGCGTTTCTCACGCCTTTACATAACAAATAAAATTCTCTGGGTAGAGACATCTTATTCGATTAAAAAAAATTGTCTTCAATAAACTAACCATAACAGAATTTCCATCTAAAATTAAATATACAGCCACATTTGTTTTATATATAGCGATCTAGCCCTATAAAATCTAAACTAAGTTATAACAAAATCCATCAAACTGCTTTGGATCCGTGGCCAAGGACAGACAGAATTGTAGAATCCACTTTTTGGGGTTTGTGTTCACAAAAAAATGTAAAGATCAGTAATAATATCAAAATAGATTTTTTTTCCTGATCACAATACTTTCTCTTGATATTAGAAAGTCAAAATGGGAGGTTTGTCTAAACACCTAAACTCATCTCTAAACAAAATTGATATTATTATTTTGCCAGCGGTCAGTGGACTCTATCAGAAATGAAAAGGATGTAATGCAAGATAGTGGTCACGAAGTACATGTTCATATAGCATCAAACATGTTACTTGTAAGTTTTCGGGTCAAAGATTTCAACACAAGCATTTAATGTTTTAGTAAAATCTTCTCAGGGAGACAAGGAGTCTGCTGTAAACTGAACTTTTATTTGTGGTGAGTGGAAGTATTTTAAAAACTAATTGTATTGTATATCGGCCGCCACCTTAGCTCGGTTGGTAACATGTCTTCCTACTAAGCTAAAGGTCCTGGGTTCAACTCCCGATAGGGCCGATAAATCTACCATTGGGTTTCCCCTTACACAGTGAAGAATTAATGCCTGGGAGCTGTCTCTGTTCTAGATTTAAGTTAGTTTATAACTCATGTGTTTATATAATCACTAGGTTTATAAAATGTATGTTGCATACCTCCAATAATAGTAATAATAAAATGTATTAGGTAACACATCACATCATGACCGTAGTTAAGGGGGGGTTTTGGGGGTTCAAACCCCCTCCAAAATATAATTAACAAAATATATAAGGCTTTTCTTATGGTTTAAACAATATCAAAATTAAGCCAAAAGTACAAATTAGGGGGCTGCGTTACCATAAAAAGCACTTCAGATAGCTTCTGGAGGTGTTTAATATTTAGAATTTTTCCTAGCCTCCAGCATTTAGGGTGTTATGTTACCATTAAAAGCACTTCAGATAGCTTCTAGAGATGTTTAATATTTATAATATTTTCTATCCTCCGGCAATTAGGGGATGTGCCCACCAAACCCCCCCTGAAATTATTGGCTTGCTACGGCCTTGCGCCTCACATGTTTTTCGGGCTCTGATGAATTCACTACATACTGAGAAATGTAGATGACAATGGAGATAAGAAAGTTTTTTTTTTCTTTTCTTCAAAACATAGAATCCACCTTGAAGTAATTTAATGTTAGTTTTAAAAATAATTGGACTGCCTCTGTGGTCCAGTGGTCAGAGTTTCTGGCTGCAGATACAGAAGTACAGGGTTCGTTCCCCGGCGCTTCCAAATTTTCTGTAAAGCAGTGTATCTGTAACAGGGTCAATCAGCCTCGTGAGGACGAGTGAGCCGCTACTTGAATGAAAAGTAGCGGCTGCGGTCTAGAAAACTGAGCTTAGCGGCCGGAGTGTTCGTTGCACCGAACATATGAGACCCTTTATATGCTGATGTTAGCACTATCTTCGCCAACAGATGGTGTCCGGTCGGTAGGCTATAATTTTTTTAATGTTTTGAAGATAATTGGGGCTGTATGTGCTAAGAATGTTAAAGGACTGATAATAAGTTACTAGCCTAGAATATGAGGAGGAATGCAAATATGACCTCCATCTCAAATCTTTACGGATAGATTGGTGAATGAAACCTCTGAGGAACCTGGGTGGTCTCCGGACTTGAGAAATATATAAACTAAAAAAAAAGACCAATAATTTACTTTTAAGACTCATAAAGATTCTCATAAGGTCCCACAGTTCTGTGACAGAACTATCAACAATCACAGACCTTTTGCTGGAGTGCTGCACTTATGAACCAGCTGCTGACAGAGAGTAAACATTCACGAGCTTGGTGAATGTGAGGTAAGAGGGGGACGCCAAACATTTATAACGGCGATAAGGCACGATCGAATGAGACGGTTCTTAAACTGTGGTCTGTGGCGGTGTGTTAGATGGCCCGCACATGGAACCACATGAAAATGAATTGTTTGACACAATCCTATTTGCTTTCTTAAATAGTCTTATAGGTTGAAAGTAGGTTTCCAAAAAATAAATGGACTAACCTCAAATAATATTTTTAAACCATCATGTAGAGACTTCCCAACACAAAAATAATATTTCTGGCTTTATTATTTTTTCTGCTTGAGTTGTGTGTGTGTGCGTGAATATTAACCTTTGATCTGAAAGATAACCGGCCCCCGTGGTGTAGGGGTCAGTGCACCTGGCTACGAGTCTAGGGGTCCTGGGCTCGATTCCCGGCTGGTACCTTGGGTATTTTTCCCGAAAGGGGAACTACTACAGCGGTCACCAGAGTTTGATTAGCCAGGCTTAAGTTTCGTTCAAGAGTTTCCACTGGCTTCACACCCTCATAACCACTATCACCATCACCTCATCTCATCGGGGTATAGAAACGGAAAGGATGTACGATTAGTACATTTGGGCGTCCCCTGGACTACCGCACATTAGTACAGGCTAATCTTTCCACTACTGGAATGCGAATTGTGTAGTACGGAAGCGCAATATTAGTACTATCTGAGAGCTTCAATCTGAATCTAAACACCCAGAGGACAATCCGACAGAGATGATTGTTTTTTGGGTCATGGGGCACATACAACGTAAAAAAAGTTTACCATAATCTCAAAGCTGAAATTTTTTTACAGTTCCAATTAAAAAAAATCTATTAGAAAGTAAAAAGGGAAGATTAAAGAGTTCAATATTGACAGGCTAGCTCCGTGAAGACAACCATATACACTTTGTTCCACAAGTACAGTCCAGCTCTCATCGGAAGAGCCAACATTCATAAACATTTTAATACATTATTAATGGTATTTTATTAATTAATATATTATACGTATCAAAAGTGACAGATCGTATGACTTGACTCGACAGTAGATTTAGTATCGCTTCTAGCTGTCAAATAAGGATCTTCCAATAAAAATTAGACTGTAAAATGTGTTTGTGTAACAAAGTTATATAAATATTGTGTATTCACTGCTCGATACAAACTTTGATTAAAACATTCCCTGTTTCTACAAGTGACACGTGGGTGGTCCGCTATTGGTTCACAAATAAGGTGGTGTGCGATTACAACTCAGGGTAACTACCAGATTTTTTTTACGTAAATATCGGCCCACTGAAAGGAATAGGTTTAAAAAACCTTCGTTAAACTTGAATGGTACACTTTGATTTTCATAGGAAGCTCCCGTTAGTTGAAAACCTGAAACTCATGTAAGCACAATGACGTGGTATATTTTTTTTACACTTATTGTGTTCACAGTCTTAGCCAAGGCCGTAGTCAGGGGAAGGTTTTGGGGGTTCAACCCCCCCACTCCCCCGAAATTTTATGAACTATATATATATATAGCTTTATTTATATTTCAAACAATATCAAAATTAAGATACAAGTACAAATTAGGGGGCTGTGTTACCATAAAAAGCGCTTCAGAGAGCTTCTAGAGGTGTTTAATATTTAGAATTTTCCTCTGGTAGTTAGGGAGCTATGTTTCTATGAATAAATACTTCAGATAGCTTCTAGAGTTGTTTAAATATATATATTTTTCCTATCCTTTGGCATTAAGGGTGTTATGTTACCATAAAAACACTTCAGAGAGCTTCTAAAGGTGTTTAATATTTAGAATTTTCCTCCGGTAGTTAGGGAGCTATCTTTCTATGAAAAAAAACACAAGATAGCTTCTAGAGTTGTTTAAATATATAGATTTTTCCTATCCTTTGGCATTTAGGGGGTTATGTTACCATAAAAACACTTTAGAGATCTTCTATAGGTGTTTAAATATATAGATTTTTCCTAACCTCCGGCAGTTAGGGAGCTATGTATCCATAAAAAACAATTCAGATAGCTTCTAGAACTGTTTTATCATTTAGAAATTTTTCCAGCCTCCGGCAATTGGGGGATGCTCCCATCAAACCCCCTCTGAAATGTTTGGCTATCTACGGCCTTGTTCTTATCACGTTTAATTGATGAATATAAATATACATTACACAGTGATCCACAAGGAAGTGTTGTTAGAATCTTTTGATAATTTTACAGACAAACTTTATAACTAATTAAACCAAATGTTAGTGACTTTCATTCAGTGTTAGGGGTTGAAATGTGACAAAGCTAGTTTTAGAGAGAATCCTACTGTTATAGCCTTAACATTATCGCTTATTGAGAATCGTTATGAGCAGTTAAAAAAACATTATTTTACTGTAAAAAGTTGTATACATTTTCTTCACTAATTCGTTCAAAAAGAAAAAAAGTAAACATAAACTCAATATTTTCAAATAATTTTTTAAAATTGTAATTCTGGAGCTGATATATTATGAATCCCTAAGTTTTTCAGTGAGAGGGGTGTGTTATTATTATTATTATTAGCACCGCAAATTACTACCTGTTCGGGTTATACCCACTTACGCTAATGTGTAATGGTAGGGTGATTGTGAGATGAAATGGAGGGCCTATAGTTTAACATGGGATCCGAACCACGGTGGAGGCCTGGCATTCCACACATTCACAAGTTGTGACTAATACACGTCTTGTCAGAGGTGAAGGAAGGGTTTGGTAATCAGATAAATCTGTGCCGGGACCGAGGATTGAACCCCGGACCCCCAGCACAAAAGTCTTACATCTAACACCTAGACCACCAGGTCACTGAAAGGGGTGTGGCTGCATGGCTTGGCACAACTTTTTGATGTCTGTTTGTCCAGTTGAAGCTTTCAAGCGGTGGTCCGGCTCCAAATTTAGCCTCTTGCAGTAATTATTTTTTAGGTACACCATGGATGAAAACCCACTCTAACAGAGATATGTTGTTGAGAAACTGCTAATGTAGAAGGTGTCAGGTAGAGGGATGGAAATTATCAGAAATCAGTCTCCAACCGAGAGCAAATACGGGGAAAAGAGGGAAATAACCAGATAACGGTAATGGCCAATAATTAGGGTTTTCCTCAAGTCCCCTGTTATTTGGCCAATTTTCACTTGAGACCTGCTCGCGTACCCCCGGAGGTACGCGTACCCCAGTTTGAGAACCGCAGATAAAGAACAAGGAGATGGAAAACTTTTCTAAGAAAAAGTTAAAATTTTACCAAACTTTTCCTCTAATATTTTTTTTCGACCACCCTCTCCCCCTCCCAACGTCTAAAATGGGAATAATGCACTTGAGACACTCAAAGTTTGAAAGTTTACACTTCAGTTTATTTCTCCTCAAACACATTATCCTCAGAAACATTGTCAAAAAATGTGTCTCAACGAAGCGATGACAGCGATACCAGTTTTATTCTCACACT
>CABFWO010001224.1:13209-48165 GCA_902155825.1 Timema genevievae
CACCCCTTACCTTTCCCGATCGTCCTCCAACAAACTATTTTATGGCTCTATGTTTATAATAATTATGTACAAGTCTCTAGGTACCTTTAATTCCTGTTCCAGCTCCTTCACCCTCTAAGCAGATCTCAAGCCACCACTGCGTAGATTCCACCAAAATGAAAATTTACCGAAAAAAATTTCTTCTATACCTTTGAATTCAATCTTAATTTTTTTCTTCAGTCTAATTTTCATACGAAGGCTCTTATTTGACAGCTTGGAAAGGTTTTTTTTTACTATCATCGCGTCTTAATACCTGTTCAGGTTATACACATATATGATCATTACTCTAATGGGTTATGGATGAGGAAGGAAGCATTTTAGAGATAATATACCCGCATTTGCTTGGAAGGAGAGTGGGAAACCACTTAGGGAGAACCACCCTCAGTAGACCAGACTGGGATTCGAACCCCAATCTCCCCGTATTTATCAGGGCAATCTAACACGAGACTGACGCCTTAGACCATGCGTCCACTGAAGCGGGTAGTTAGAAAAGTTACTATGTCTACTCTCACTTACTAATACGTCAATCCATGTTGAGCACAAAAAATAGGTATGCATTTTCTAAAATAGTTCCTTTATATGAAAATTGTTCTGTAACTACTATACACACAGTGACCCTGATGATTTCCTGTGACAAATTAACTATCTTTGACCCCCATTCATTTAGATTAGTTCAAAATAAGTTTAAATTACAGCTATAATGATTATTAAATGAAAGATAGAGGGAACCATGAAATCTTTCCATTCGATAGTTCAAATTCCTTTAGGTCCAGTATCAGTAAAGGAAATAATGATTTCTTGGTTCTCAGAACGTATCTGCAGTAACAGGATAGTTCTTACGTCATCTGAGCCAGGCATGGAGAGAAATGTTCGCTCGCGTGAGAGTCGGATGCAGTGTTGACATGAGATGCTCCTCTTTTCTCAGTGTTTCTGTAAAAGTGTATATTATTTAATTTATGCTCTTTGGTGGAGTATTTAATGTATATTTTGATTTCGTTTCACAAATCTTAGGAGTTTTTAGTAAATGTCTTTATATTATTTTAAAAGAGAGAAAAAGTCTTTGAAGTGTACCGTACTATTTTTTTTAGCACCGCGTCTTGCTACCCGTTCTGGCTATGTGCCTATGTACTAATTAAGCTGATGGTTTTAGGCCTGAGGAAGGTTGAATTTTGATGAAATGTACTCGTATTTGCATAAAAGGAGATTGTAAAACCATCTAGAAAAAACCTTCAGAATACCCGACCATGATTCGAGCTACGATCTCCCTGTCATAGGTAGTCTAGTCTATTGCGATAGTGATGCCTTGGACCATGTGGCCACCGAAGCGAGTTATTTTTTGTTGAAGTAACTTTGTAAAAATAAAACTCAACGATTTTTTTTGGGAATTATTTAAAATCACACACTCAAGTAAGAAATTATTATAGGCGTAGCTTACATTTATCAAGTTACTTGTTTAATTATATTTGAAGGTATTTATTTGAAAAATGTAAACATTTATACAATTTGATATCAAGTTTCAAATGAATTACAGGTTCAAGTAAAGTATAGAGGATTAATCTTCTTTTGATTGGAACTTGAATCGGCTGGAAGAACATTTTAAAACTGTTAGCTAATGTAAGTAGTTAATCGATTCAAGCTACCGTAAGGTAACTCGACAGTTAAAATTTTACTGTACAGTTTTGACAAGTATATAATTACAAGCTATAAATATCGATTCAATGATTTCAAATCATTACAGTTCTCGAGTTATAAGGGGAAAGGGGTTCTTTGCGTACCATTGTTAAGGTAGAGTAATTAATTTATTGGTCTGAAATTTAGTATAACCGTTCGGGTTATACGCTTAAGTACTAATTACGCTATCGGGCTTGGAGTTTAGAGGAAGTGAGCCCACATTTGTGTGGAGGAAGAGTGGAAAACCATTCAGGAAAACAATCCCCAGTTCAACCAACCGAGATTTGAACCTCGATCTCCCCGTTCTCGGTAGTCTAGCTCAACATGAAACCAGTGCGTTAGTCAACTACGCCACCGAGGAGGGTGTTTTTGTTATTAACGCCTCAAGAAGATATTTGGTATACTTTTTATGGATGCTTTGAGCCACTGTTGTAATAATGTAAGTTCCAAAATAAATTCTGTTTTAATTTATAGAAGGAATCTCTACATATGATTCTCTAATGTTTGTGTGTTTGTCCGTATCATTCAGAAGCCCCTACACGACCTAGGCTAACTATTTGCACTCCTAACCACGGGACAGAACCTACTAGAGACGGATTTTAGATTCAATTTTGTTTGTGGGTAGTTTACTGAAGGGCAAAAATATATAAAATCGAATTTCTCAAATACCGCTCAATTTATTTTGATTAAATTTCATATTACGGTACTGTTTAAACATTACAAACAAAATTACTATTCTTATTTTCCCATCAAAATTAATTTGAGGCTCTTTCCATGTCTCGATTAGATGAGTATGAGGGTGATATTGAGTATGAGGGTGTGGAAACACTTAAACCTAACCTAAGCCTAACTAACCTTACCCAGGTGGTGTTTGGACTAATTCCCCTTTCTGGAAAAGTACTCAAGGTACCAGCTGAGAATCAAACTCGAGACCCCCAGGCTCGTGGCCAGGTACAGTGACCACTCACTACACCACGGGCCCGGTTATCGCTCCAGTGAAGACATTGTACAGAAATTAGAAAATATCATATATCAGAATTTATGAAATTTTGGACGAAAATTTCAGTCTTAAGGCGATGGTTTATATTTTTGTTTTTTTGTCATTAATATTTGTGTATAGGTCAATCATGAAGTATGGTTCACATAATTTGCTAGGTATCTTGATATTATTTTTTATTAAAACTTGTTTATTTGCCGTTTTCTGAACCTCCTTCCACCATCCCTCTTACCCGTGGGTCCGCCTCTGCGCAGACTACGTCACGAAGAGCTTGGAGCGACCGTCCGGGTGAGCCAATCCCTCGCAACCACGTGACGTCCTCTGTTTGGACCACGTCAGTGTGTCACGAGACTCTTAGAGTCGACTCAACGGCCAGGTGTTGCGTCACGATGTTACTGTCAATCCACGGCCTCCCGTCGACCGGGAAGGTCAGGGCGACTGTCCTATCCTTGTTGTTTGTGTGTCAGCTGGCTGATCTCCTGCAAGGCGGGTTGGGGAAAGCCAGGGGCAGGGGACGCAGCTCCAAGGGTGAGTAGTGCACATTACTACACAGTAGTCATAGTTAAAATTTTAGTGTATGTTATCCCGCCTTACTCAACTGTATGTAGTATTGCTACATTGATCTATCTCACGGCGCGCTCTTTTTCTAAACATTATTATCTATATTCTTTTATTTTATTAGTTATCCAGGAGATAGTGGAGGTACAGGAAGTACATGAGAAGTAGAGGAAGCAAGGATGAGACACTATGGGTATGTAATGAGGATGTAAAAGGAGAGAGTACCACATAGAATGATGTAGATGAACTAGTTAAGAAAAAGAGTGTATGGGAAACTAAGAAAGAGATGGGAGGAGCAGATAACAGAAAGTATGCAAGTGATGATAGAAGAATAGAAGCAATTAACGGAGGATGAATGGTGGAAGGTTTGGGGGAAGATGGAGTGATGATAGAAGAATAGAAGCAATTAACGGAGGATGAATGGTGGAAGGTTTGGGGGAAGATGGAGTCATTTTAATAAAACTGACCTGGCCACAGGCTGGAAACAGTTGTTGATGATGATGATTATCTTGATAAGCTGAAAGTAAAACAGCTACCAAAGATCACATAAAAAACACAAAAAGTGTCGAAAGGATGAAAAAAAAAGTAGTCACATTTTAAAGCTGCTCTTCTAATTAAAATCTAATTTGTAGATTCTATTTGAAAACTGGCGTATCAAAGAAACGTGTTTCATGTGACATAACTACGACAGTAAGATATAATTAACGCTAATAGTGTCGCGCGACTTCTTTTTATTTAGCATGTTCTAGCACCAACTCACGCGCATCGCTGGACTTAATGTCTGACTCATTTGGAGCTTGAATCTTAGCCGGGCGTTTTTATTCCTTAACTGTTCCCCACTCTCCTTCATGACATATGCAGGTATATTCCCCCTACATTCTACTTTTCTTATCCTTACCCAATTAGCGTGATATAAAATTGATGTTTTTTGCAGTATGGATAAGAAGGTTGGTAAACGTAAAGTAGAAGAAAAAACATTAATTTTATTAACATGGTCGCATGATGTCTTTTGGTTAAAACAATATTTGAGTGGGGTCGCGCACCACTGGCTTAGAGGATCGAAAGGATCTCAAGGTTACGCATATAGCCTCGTAAAGTATCAAATTCGTAAATTTTAATAAAATGACACATAGACACGGGAATAGAACCCAGTATCCACATCTAAGCGCGCCAATACTCTTAACACTGAGTTATCCAGGACTTGTCCCATGCTCTGGGTCATTCTTCACTCAATAGTTTTAAGGCAGAGTCTGTGATGGACGTGTGGACATCATCTGCTAGTATGAGCCGTCATTGATAACACAGCCATTGGCGACTTAAGATGGGATGCTAGTGAGCGTGAGTTTAGGGCAGTATTCTCGAAGTTTTTATAGCATAAACATTTATTTGGCCAAAATAAATCAAATATTTCTTCTATAGAAACATAGAGTTTAGTTTTCCGCACATGCTAATCTCAACAGTTCTTTAATATCTGTCAAGGGTGTTCTGGAATTTAGTGACAACTTTTTCCCTAAATTTAAAAAGTTTGTCACCAAATGCCGCTATGCTTATGAGAGATATTAAAGAACTCTTGAGATTAGCATGTGCAGAAAGCTAAACTCTTATGTTTTTATAGAAGAAATATTTGAACTATTTTTGCCAAAAAAGTTTATGCTATAAAAAATGCAAAATTAATGCACTAAACTGGCGCTCACTAGCACCCCACCTTAAGGGTAAGATTTATGCTATTTTTCTGCTTTCATGATTAGATATTTGTCTTCTTCGAAGCAGAACAATTCACTGGCCTATCAAACAATATCTGTTGTGTCTTTCTTTTCTTCGCCATCCCAAAATATGTCTATTACACCTTTATTGTTGTGTTCTTACCAGGTACAGCCGGCTGTACACAGGCGGCCTAGTTTCTATCAATACAATGTATTTAAGAGTAGACATACAATTACACCTCGAAGAATAACCACGAGTAATAAAACATCAAAATATTTGAGAATGCTATTTGAACACAATAGACTAGTGGAACGCGCGCAATAGACTTGTGGTAGGGCCGACGTACGCGAAGAAGGCTATATAGTCCTTAACATATCACAGAATTATATATATTATTTAATACTACACATTTCAGAGTGTTATATATTTCAGAATATTACATTCCAGAATGTTAAATAAAGTTGTACATTTCATAATTATATATATATATATGATAGTGTTATATATTACAAAATGCTATTTATATTACATATTGCTGTGTGTTACATAATGCTATGCATTACATAATTATATATAGACCTATTAAAGAATGCTATATTCTGTAACGTTATTTATTTCAGAATCACATAATTTCACTATGATATATATTATGTAATGCTATATATTTCATAGTGATATATGTATGCTATATATATGTATATATGTATATATGCTGTATATATATATACATATATATACATGTATATATATGATGTATATATGTATGCTATGTATTTCAGAATGCTATATTCCATAATGACATAATTCAATTATGAAATAATATATTCTGTAATGATATATATTTTATAGTGCTATATATTACAAAATACTATACATTACAGAATACTATATGTAACATAATGCTATATAATCAAGAATGGTATATATTACAAAATGTTATATATTACAGATTGCTATATATTACAGAAAATTATATGTTTAAAAATGCTCTTTATTTCAGTATGCTACTATAGCATTTTGTAAGATACATCTTTTTTTAATATATGGCATTATGCACCATTATATAGTTTTGTAATATAAAGCATTTTGTAATATATATATATATATCATAGTATAAATACATAGCATTATTTAACATACATTTCATATTGCTATCTTTATTTCAGAATGCTATCTGAACATCAGCAACACACTACCAGTGTGGCAGCCTGTGGTGATAACACGAGGAGGGCTGGTAGTTCCTCAAGCGCCCACCAACTGGAGCGCTGCAATCACCCTGGACGACCGCGCCATCTTGGCGTGTCCCGGCAAGCGCAACAAGATGTCGCTATCTCGCGGCAACGAGATGAACGTCACCTGTCGCGGAGGTGACCAGCTAGAGATGGACGGTAAGGTGTACCCCGCGCGGGACCTGGGTTGTACCAAGGCCACGCAGGGCAAAGCCCTCGATACCGAAGAGAGGTGCGCCGACCATGCGACCATCTTGCAGTTGGGGTTCGAGGTAAAAAAACTGTTATGGACAGCATTATTTTGATCCAAAGCTTGGTCCTGTCTGGGGATATCAACACCCCACCGGGATTCGAACCCTGATTTCCCCGTCATCGGGAATCCAGTCTAGTGCCTTAGATTAGTGATTTTCAACCTTTTTCAACTAACGGCACTCTGAACAAGGCACTAAAAATGTCAAGGCACACTATTTGTTTTTTAAAGTAAAGATTTTAACATCTAAACAAATAGGCCTAGTATTACGATTGCCTTTACCCACTTCAGTGTCCGCATGGTTTAAGGCGCTACTCTAGCAGTAGACTATACTGTCATTGACGGAGAGACCGAGGTTCGAACTCGTTCAGGTGTACTGAGGTTTTTTCCAAAATGATTTTCCACTCTCCCTCCAATCATATTCGGGTACACTTCCTCTAAATATAACCTTCCTATTCCCTTAAGCCATTGGCCTAGTTAGTATATAAGTTAATAACTCGAACGGGTGGTAAGACGCAGTGATTGAAAAAAAAAAGATTGCGTTTTAAAGTTAAATAGTTAGAATTATAATAATCGTGTTACTAAAATAAATTATTATAGATTCAAAATTATTTGAGTTATATTTCTCAAATTTTTTCTCGCTTCCTTTTGACCTTCTTCCAAACTCTGGTGGCACACCAGTTGAAAACCACTGCCTAAGACTTTTCAACCACTGATGCAGATGGTTCTTTATTCAAATAACTTAAAAGTATTTGTAGAACTTAACGACATCACCTACCTGTGACGTCACAGCAAGTCAAGATAGGTTAATGTATTAACGTTTTATTCAGCGAGCTTTAAAGATTTAACATTATTATTATTAGCACCACATCCTACTACCCGTTTGGGCTATGGAGGGCCTACAGTTTAACGTGGGATCCGAACCACGGCGGAGGCCTGGCATTCCACACATTCACAAGTTGTGATTAATACAAGTCTTGTCAGAGGTGAAGGAAGGGTTTGGCAATCAGATAAATTTGTTCTGGGACCAAGGAAGCCTTGAAACAAAAACAATAAGTTCTTAAATAAAAATAGTCTTAAATATACTGTCAAAACCTTTATTTTTTTACGCTTGAAGTGGATTTTTTGTAAACATAACTCAGGCTATTTGGTTTATTCACAAAAAAAGGCCAGTAGGAAACTTCCTGCTAGGCTGTAGATTAAACAAAGTCTGTGGGAGCAAATGTCATACATTGGCGTCTCAAGTGCTATATCGCTTAGAGTGCTTAAGTGCATAAAATAGGTCATGTCGTTAGTTACATCAATAAGATAGGAGTGAGGAAGATATAATTCATAGGAAGTGTGCCAGAATTAGCGTGCAAGGAGGGTGAGGAGCCCTGTAGGGAAAAAAAACCCACCATTATTACGCCCACCTGAGACCTAAACCTCAACCTTCTACTCATCAGCAAACCAGACAAGATGAGATAAGCACATTTGTTCACGGTATAACTGCTGGAGCTGAGGGATGTGTTTTTAAATGTTGGAAAAAGTTACTTTAAAAAAAAACACAGTTAAAACAAAATTATAAATGCCTTAGGATGGTAGTAGGACTTAGATACTATCCAACTTAACACATGTGTATTAAGTTTTGGCAAGAAAACCTATTTCAACAAAGAAATGGTAATGATATACATACATATATACCTAATCACGCTGTTCCCTTGCAGGGTAAGTAAGGAATATATAGCTCAAAAAACAACAACTCTGTACTTAATACGTCCTCACTAACTTTCTCCACACTTCCCTATCCTTGCATACCTACCTTCTCTTCAACAACATCCATACACCGAATCATACATGCTCTTTTATCCTTAAAACTCTAAATGTTTCTTTTTTTTTCATACATTCGTCTACAACATATAAACCATTCATTGTTGCCTTGTCATGTACTGTAACATGTCCACTGTTTACCAGATATGTTTTGTTTCTTCAGGTTGGTGACGACTGGTACCCGATGGTGGATATCTGCCATGACTTGGAGCTGAGCTCTTCTCTATACTCTCAACACATGCTGTACGGTTCAGGGCTATCTCGCCACGATAAAATACTGCCGGGCCACAACAGTTTCGAGGCTGGAGATAACTACGCTGGCTTCTCCCCGAGTCAGGCTTACAAGAAGGTAAAGTAGCCGTTTCCTTGACAAACCTCCTGGTAATAAGCTACAAACACACTGGTTTTGGTTCCAAATTAGTTTAGTTCAAGGGTATACTCGGCGGGGGTTAATTAGGGCGAACAATTTACTTGCAAGATTTCAGCTACGTACTCCATACCCGCTTCAGTGGCTGAATGGTCTATGGCGTCACTCTCGTGTTGGACTGGCCTGGTGATGATAGGGAGTTCGGGGATCGAATCCTGGTCCGTTTTACTGAGGGTGATTTTCCCTGAATGGTTTCCCACTCTTTCTACACGCAAATATGGGTACACCTTGTCTAAAATTCTACCTTAACTATCCATATCTAATTAGTGTTGTCAATGTATGTGTTTAGCTCAAACGCCTAGTAGGGAGAAGGGGGAAAACAAAAGTAAGGTGTGTGACTGTAATGAGCGGGAGTATCTTCGCTGTTGAAGCACCTGTATCTCATGTTGCTGAATGCTCTTTCACTATTGAATCACCTGTATCTCATGTGGCTGAATGCTCTTTCACTATTGAATCACCTGTTTCTCATGTGGCTGAATGCTCTTTCACTATTGAATCACCTGTATCTCATGTTGCTGAATGCTCTTTCACTATTGAATCACCTGTATCTCATGTTGCTGAATGCTCTTTCACTATTGAATCACCTGTATCTCATGTTGCTGAATGTTCTTTCACTATTGAATCACCTGTATCTCATGTTGCTGAATGCTCTTTCACTATTGAAGCACCTGTATTTCATGTTGCTGAATGCTCTTTCACTATTGAATCACCTGTTTCTCATGTTGCTGAATGTTCTTTCACTATTAAATCACCTGTATCTCATGTGGCTGAATGTTTTGGACACGTGATGGGGGAGTATCTTCACTGCTGAAACACATGTAGCACATGTTGAATGTTCTGGACACGTGAGGGGGAGTATCTTCACTATTGAAGCACATTTAGCTCATGTCGAATGTCCTATACAGGTGAACGTGTTGGCAACACTGACCAGAATCCTCGGCTCCAAGAAACAGGCTGAGAAGTTCACCTCCAAGACCTTCCTGGCCCGTGGTCACCTTTCTCCTAGGGCTGATTTCACCTTGCAGGTAGACTCTTGAAACCATCATACTTATACTCACTTGACTCAAATAATTTAACAGGCATACGTTAAAAGTTTTAATTTTATTTTTTTTCCTCTTTGAAATTAAATTAGAGTTAAAATATGCATATTTGATCACTATATTTTTCTGCATGTTGCATATTTTTTTAAACTTTTTTATGAATTAAATGGGTTAAGGTTACTAGCAATTTTTCATAGAAATCTAGCTACCCATCAAGCCACTACCACCAGTTAATATTTTGTGCCTGACTCTGGCCCCCATTTTGAGCCCAGATGCGTCCAAAGTAAAGAAATAAGTAGTTTTGTGAAGTCTTGGCTATAAAAAAAAAAGTAAAACAAATACTGATCAATGCTTAAAGTCTAATTAATGACTTAAGTCTATAAAATGGACTATACGAATCGATTTTAATCTAGACTAAAATATTTAAAATACGAGAAAAATGATTTAAATTTTTTTTTAAACAAACTTGCTATCATAAAATAAATTAAGCAAATTAGTTTCAGGAATAAAATAAATATGTAATTAAAGTTAACTAATATACAGTCTGTACCGTTACATGGGAGAATCATTTCAGTGGTAGACAGGAGACAAACAATGAATAGAGTTCATATAAACATGTGCCCCATTTGACCTTGTTCCCGAGCTATAGTCATGTTTGTACTCCAGTAATGTGGAGCTGATTAACTTTATAGGAAGTGCTCAAAACGGCCACTTCCGACAAACAGCTGATATTTTTGAAAGAGTGCGGCATTCTACGACACGATGACTGAAGGCTTGCGTTCAGGCCGAAGGTGGCCATTTTGAACACTTCCTATAGCGTTCCACATTACTGGAGTACAAACATGACTATAGCTCGGAAACAAGGTCAAATAGGACACATGTTTATATTAACTTTTTTAAAGTGTTTTTCGTTTCCTGTTCCCCACTAAAGTGGGTCCAACATGTTACAGTACACTCTGTATATTAGTTAACTTTTGTTACATGAGCCTCTAGTATATTTCTGATATATAAATATATATATACCAAAGTGACATATATATATATATATATATACACAACTTTTGTTGCATATTAATTTTAATCCTGGAGATTATTTGCTTTGAAATAATGAATTTGTAACGATGTTACCAACAAATACGAGCTCAACCGACTCAACGCCAAGTATAATGGGCCTCTACTCACCAAACTGCCCTGTGGACGGCCCGTCCAATCAGTCATCATGCTCGCGTACACACACAAGAATATCTCAACACCAAGTGAAGGCGGGCCAGCTGACTTCACTTCGCCGGCGATCGAGGCCCCGCCCACCACGAAGAAGAAATCATCAAACTTGACTCAACCAGTTTCCGGTTGTTCTAATTAAATGCTAACAGCGCTATCTTTATGTTACCAGAGTTGCCCTCTTTTCCCACCCGGAGCGCTAGTCGTGTCCTTTCTTTTGTTTCCCTCTCCCCTCCGAATTCCCCTCTCTGAGGTCAGAATCGACGCTGGCAAATCGTATATAACAGATTGTATGTTTCAAATCTTTACTAATTACATCGGAGGCTTCATTAAGGTGAGAGCGTTGTTAAACGTCTCTTCTGGGAATATTTATTTACTTTTCTAAATTCTTTTTCGGCGTTATTATGGGGGGAACTATTGTCCAAATTCACTGTTAGACTTAACTTCGATTGATTTCGATTGCTTCATTGTTAATGAGTTTGAAGTGGCGTAACCACGACTCGTTGAGATTAACTTTAAATTCCTTTGACGCACTTTGAGCGCTATGTACTCTCTTACCTTAATTAGTCGAACTTGGGGTACTTTCAACCAGAGGGTTAAACAGTATATTTATATGGTACTTAAGTTTAGGTTCTTAATGTACGTTATATGTTAGGCACGTATATCCTTGAGCTACGTTATGTTAGCATAGGTTTAAAATGAAATTAATATTGAAAGACTTGATTAGATTTAGTTAATGGGAACAGCCCATTATGGCACATCTGACGGTTAACATACCTTGTTGTTGCATTTATGAGGTTTAGACTGAGAGCACGGCTCAATGTTAAATATAAATTATGAAGAGATTAATTGTAAATATCAAATGAGTAGGGTAGTTGTGTACCAGACACCATGTACATTTTAAATGTTGTATAGGGTTCTTCTTTAGGAACTCTGGTAGGACTAGTGACAGAAATGTGTAGTAGGTTTGACTTTAATGAGAGTCTTATAAACTTTTGCAAGCAAATATTTAGGTAATAAAATTTCTAGCTAATGATATTTAAATATGGTTGTATGTATAAAGGTTTTACTCTGTAATGCAGAGCGATAGGAAGTTGCTAATTGCGTTCAAATGGGACAAACTTTATTTTGGCAAAGTATACAGAGATGTTGCCTATAGTCTTTTGAGACTTATGTTGATTATATGGTGGAAGGAGAATATATAGCTAAGACTAGCTCAGGCTGCTGGAGCCAGGACGAGCGTCCTACTTATTAGACTGTCACAATATAGATATTATCCACGAACCATACGAATGAACTGGGTAACTTTGATGAATTATGAACTAATCTTCGAATCTAAATTTAACTTGGTGACCTTTAGGTCGAATGCTCCACGGAGTGATTTCTGTTATGAATGTTCCGGACCCTTTTGGTCCTCTGATTTTGTACATTAGTCTATTTTTGGTTATACTAAATAAACTGTCAACATTATTTCTTGTATTTCTTTTACCCTCCGTTACGCTTCCATTGCATTGACTAGGTGGAGGTGAAAGACGGTACAAATTCCTTATGAATTCACTAGTTTATTTCACAATATCAGCCTTTTGTTCCATCACAGAGAAGTAAAATAGTTCAATATTATGTTGATGCTTCCTCAAGGCCTACCAGAACCTGACCTTCTTCTATGTGAACACCGTACCAGTGGCAGAGCGTCAACGCCGGCAACTTGGCGTCATTGGAGAACTCCGTCCGCCATTACGCCACCGACCACCGCGTCGACCTCTAGATCACTACCGGGACTCACGACACCCTGACCCTCCCCAACCAGGATGGCAGACCCAGACCCATCTTCCTCCACCTGGAAGGGAAGACGCCGAGAATCCAGGTTCCCAAGCTACTGTGGAAGACCGTGTACAACCCGAGGACCAAGGCGGCCATTGCTTTCGTGGTCGTCAACAACCCTTTCCTGAAGACGTTGGAGGAGGAGTACGTCATATGCCAGGACGTTTGTCGAGAGTACGGCTGGGGGACTGAGGCCTGGAGGAACATCTCTAAGGGGTACATCTACTGCTGCGAGGTAAGGGATCTACGGGAGGTCGTGGACTACGTACCGTATTTCAAGGTCACCACTGTTTTACTTAACAAGTAGAGCATGACTTTATTCACACTGGCGTCAACTAGCCTGAGTAGATGGTGATTGGATGCTCAGAGGGCCCCTTGTGTAAATGGCGTGTTAGTATGAGTAGGTGCTGAGTACCTGAAAAGTGTGCTCGGGACTAAGCTATTGTGCCACTCACGTTACGACATCCTTTCTTGGAAGAACAATCGCGCAACTTGTCTTGGCAAGCAAATCAACACCACTATTATTGAGCATTCACTTAACAACTACCCAGGCTCATTCTTGAATACGGCCCTTAGAATAATAGATTAGAGTAAAGGTTAGATTGCTCTTTGAAGCTGTGCAATAACTAAGCCGCGAAACCATTGTTTAAAACATTTGATTAGGAGCAAGAAGTAACAATGGCAGAATGACGTGTGGCCTTGCATTGGTCACATTAGCCAATTAAAAAAAATTGTGTTGAATCGATTAAAAAAATATTTCTTCTAATTTATTAAACATATTATATACACTGTTTAGTATTTTAGCAGTTTGAAAATCAAAACCAAAATAAATACACATGATATTTTTGACTACTTGATTCAAGCAAGACCTATTACTAAACATAAAATCCAGCTTATGTTTTACCTTTAAACAGCTGACAATCATCATCCATCTATGTTGACATAATGCACAGCAAATAAGAAATGAGTCTATCCTTTTCAATGCTTAGAAAATGGCACACTCGCACAAGATTCGATAACACATACGTTACATTTGGCCTTTTTTTTGTGTGTAAAAGTTGGTGCTATAGTTCCAAGTTGCCTTAAGTTTCAGTGGAATTCATAGCAGAAAGCTTATTGACAGTGGTTCTTTCAAAATAATCAGTCACATGAGGTTTCCATTTGTGATTTCTCAAAGAATCAACGGAATTCTTATTGAAATTGGTGAATAATTCAATTTGACATTTGTATGAATTTCAATATTAAATGTGCATAAAATTGTGTTTAACATAGGTAAGTTTTACCTATGATCAGAAAAGTACGTTTAAATTTGTGGGAAATTCAGAATAATTTTACAATTAAAAAAAGAAAAAAAAAGTGTTGTCAGTAATTTTAGGATTAAGAAAATGTGTACACTATCTTAGATAATAAAAATGAACAAATGAATGAATGCTATTTTTTTAAATTGATTTTTTAATAAAACATCTTCATTTCAATTTTCTGAATTGGATCATAAATCTAAAATAAAATCAATTCTTTTCTGTATTATTTAAATTCTGTTTAATTATCAATACTTCTTTCCATGTGTTTATTTTTTTATCCTAGTTCATATTAAGATTAATAAAACACACACATACTACCAATTAATCCATAATTATAATAAAAAGTGGTAAACGTACAGTCACATAAGATTGTAAATCTGAGAAATATACATTTGAAAGAACAAGCAACTTTTGGTATAAAATAGGGTGTGCCATTTAAATGTAGTCCAACACAAGATTTTATAAAGCTATGGTTTTCAAGTAATAGTAATAAAAAATACACATCTTGTTAAAGTAAATACTTATATTTTTTATATAAAAACATAATCATTGTTGACCTGATTATTTTTACAGCACAAGTTCTAGCTAGAATTTACTGTTTATTATTTGTAAAAAAAAATTAAAATCAAATTTTTTCAAAATTAAAAAACCCACATATTTTGTAGTAAACTATTTTAAGTTTTATTTATAATATTTTTTAAATATCTCTATGTAAAGTAAATAAATTAGTCTTTTTAATACAAAAATAAATGTTTAAAAAATGTTCCAAAAGAAAAAAAATAAACCGCTATCATAGTTTCAGAAATTAAATAATTTACAAGTTTTTAATCCAAGTTCTCTTTAGAATACAATTTTATTCACTCCTAAATTGAGAATATATTAATTCATTCAGAGTTTTGTAAAATAACAATACACATACATGAATAGAACACTAATTTGCCGGATAAATGATCATCCAATATTGAACCATTGAATCAGAAAACTCTTGTTTCCCTAAATAATTCAACTAAAGTTAGTATGAGATAAAATGTGTTCTGTTGGTTGTATTGTTTTGAAAGATAAATAAAATGTTCTATGCCACGCACCTAGTTAGTTAACCGCAATTTTAAAACTACAAAACTGAGTCTAAATTGTTATGTTAATTATAAATTATTATTATTTAATACATTTTTATATTAAATGCTAACACACAATATTTTGTGCTAGTTAAATAAGATAATCAATTTTTTTCTTATATTAAATACCTCTAAATTGTTATTTAATTGTAAAATTATCATTATAACTATTTTAATGCAGATTATTAAATTAACATAAGTGTAGATTTTAAAAATATAACTAGGAATATTAATTATGTGTATAGTCAACCTATAATAATATTTGCTTACGTCATAATATCGATGATTATTTAATTACTTTCCATATTTTAAAGTCAGAAATATATATATATATAAATATTTGTAACACTATTTATTAATTTACTCATAAACCATCTTTTATGAATAAAATATTTAGTCATAATCTTAGTAATATTAAAAAAAAAATCTTTTAAAGGTTGACAAGCACATACTAGTTGCCACCAGAACAACAGGGTTAGTATCTTAACATCTTAGCAGTGGCGTATTGTGAATTGTTACGAAAGTGTACAGAGTTTGTTCAAACCGTTTATGGGATTTATTATCATCAACAGGTTGAACACCCATTGGTCGAATGGGGAACAGGTTAGGGAATAATACATCACAGGGACAGTTTTAACAAGCTCTGCTTACCCTGGAAACACGCCACGCCCCGATACTAAATATTAGCGGCATTGGAACGTAAGGGTCCTGGGTTCCTACCTCTGTGAAAACATTACTGGGCCACTCAGATCAGCACGGGACCCTTAAAAGTTCCATTTTCAAAGGCAGAAAACTCCAAATGCCTTAACCTTCCCTCCTCTTACCTTCTCCTTTGATTCCCTCCCTTTCCCCCTTCCCATCATCATCATCATCATCATCATCGTAATTTGAAAATGGAGTCCCTCCTGGGGTAGTTTCTAATCTTCGTTTGCCAAACTCTGGCAAAGGATTAATTTAAAATTAATTACAAGGAAACTTTGTTGTAAAAACTAACAATATTTTAGTAATTACTGTCTAAATTACATTCAAATAACTGAAATTAGTAAACCAATTAAGATATATTTTAAATGGTTGATATCAAGGCCATATACTGAAGGAAAGTGTATTAATATTTTTATTTCGTGTTCCTCCTCAAAAGATAGTCCAGCGGCTGATTGGAGTCTTAAACCAAATATGTTTAAAAAATTATTTCTGAAGAGATTTAGTGTTAAAAAATAGCCCCCATCTTCTGTTGGAGGACTTGACCAAGAAATAAGCCTCCTCCTGCCCACAGCCACAAATAAATGTTTAGATGCCCTGATTGACATATTAAAAAAAAATTGTCATCTATTAATAATGTTTGTTTGCACAAATTTTAAAATTATTACTTTAATCCGTAACTATTAAGATTCTTTATTACCCCCTTTTACTTTTTTTTTTACTGAACTGTTATATTCTTTGGCCCTATTTAGTAACTTCCCTCGGACAGGACTCCATTAGGCATGGTAACAACATCTAAAGCTTCCTCTGGCTTCTGGTTTCGTCGAACTGGCCCATAATGTGCATTTATATCCTGGAGCATTTTACAACTTTCAACACTTCAGATCAAGTGGTGTTCTTTTGTAAATCTTAAAAAAAACACAAAAAACATTTTCAAGATCATGAAATCTATTTTTTTTACAAATATTTGAACACATCTATAAAGAATTTCCGATCATATATTTGGCTTTCCAGTTTAAGAATTCAAGGGTTTTTTGAATTTCCTTTTCTCAGAATTTGTTCGAACTAGATTTGGATTTAATACAGTATTTTATTAATCAGAATCTTTAAAATTTTATTTTTATTTTTATAGTATTGAATCCGAAATGTTCTCGTATCTACTTAAGGTTTCCTTAAGGTACCATCCTTAACTGCATCAAATCCAAACCATATTCCAAAACCAAAATCGATCCAAATCAAATTCAACCCCAATGTCATTCGAATTGAAAGCTCTTCAGCTAAGTTACGAAAGGGCAACGCATTCCGTTGATGTTGAGGGATGTTGAGCGCTCTCTTAAGGGATCACTGGAACCTGAACATTATGGTCTTGTGTTCGAACCAGGGTCTGTCACCTCATGAAGCTATAG
Organism: Timema genevievae; assembly: GCA_902155825.1. Taxonomy (NCBI): domain Eukaryota; kingdom Metazoa; phylum Arthropoda; class Insecta; order Phasmatodea; family Timematidae; genus Timema; species Timema genevievae. The sequence goes on from CABFWO010001224.1 coordinate 30,497, forward strand.
TTACAGGTAAGCGGAACCCTCGGGGGGTGTCAAACCACGGTGGCGGGGCAATCTGACCTTGTTTGAGCTAGAGATCCACCACCCTTGCAACAAAACCCCTAAGGCTACCAAGAGTCTTGTGTATCCAGTCAACTTCTGGGGACTATACAGAATATAAATCGTAACTAAACGATCAAATTTTTTTTTTAACAATAGGTTTCTCTCGAGTGATAAAATATCGGTGTGGGGTCTGGTTGTTAAGTTGGTCCTAGAACCTCTATAACCCTTTGTCTTGGTAGCCTTGAATGCCTTGAGTTGAACACAGACCTTACTTTAACAATGATTTTGGTAGAAATTCTGTTTTGGAAGGCCTTTTCATCATGAAAATTTTCCGCCACTGGTCGGGTCTGTTTGGAACACAAGCCTCTCCAACGTTTCTCCCCACCACCTCTCCTCCTCCACCATGATCCAGCCCTCTCCTCTCTCCTCCACACTCCTCTGCACTCTCTTTAACCACCTGTCCCCTCCTCCATTCTCCTAACATGGCCGTACCAACTCAGTCGTGATTTCTCTATCCTGTCCTGCGCTAGTTCCCCCTTAAGGTGGCGGTGTAGAAAATGAGAGTCAAGGGCAGTATATTTGCAGTTATTTTTGTTGTTAAAAACATTTTTTGGTCAAAATAAAATCAAATATTTCTTCTATAGGAACATAGAGATTAATTTTCTACACAAGGTGATATCAACAGTTGTTGAATATCTGTCAAGGGTGTCCTGAGATTCAATGACAACTTTTTCTGATCGTTTAAAGAGTTGGTCATCTAATGCCGCTATGCTCTTGACAGCCATTCAACAGCTGTTGATATCACTGTGTGAGGAAAATTAAACTCTGTTACTACTGGAGCAAAATTTTATTCATTTCGGCAAAAAAAAAAGTTTTGCTATAAAAACTGCAAAAATACTGCATTCAGCTCACGTTCCCTATAACCCCCCCCTTTCCCCCCCCCTCACCCTCTAATTTCTCATCTTAATCTTATCCTTCCTTATCACTTCAATAGAGCTTATCAGAAATTTCCCAAACTTGAATTCTGTATCCATCCTGATCCTTATTATCCACATTTCCACTGCGTAACCAAATTACTACCTCACAGTGGGATTCTGTAATGAAATACACATACACATACATACATATCTAACCATGCTGTTCCCTTATAGGGTAGGCAAGAAACTGTGCATATAGCTAAAAAAATAGCAACTCCGTACTTAATCCATCTTCACTAACTTTCTCCAGACTTCTCTATCCTTGTATGCTACCTTCACTTAAACAACATCCATACACTTGAGTCTTTAATTCTTAAAACTCTTAATGTTTCTCTTTTTCACATATTCGTCTACAACACTCAGCCACGTCTTACATGACCCACTCCTTCCTTTTGATCCACACACTCTACCTTCATACATTTGCTTCACCACTCGATCCACACTCATCCTCTCAACATGCCCAAACCAACATAAGACTTTTCTTTCACATTGACCTATTGTATTCCCTTTCAAACCACACTCCTTCAGCACCTATTCGTTACTGACTCTGTCCATATGTGTTTTTCCACATACATTTCTTAAATATCTCATTCAAACCTTATTCATCTTCCTCTTGTGTTTCTCCTGACAAAAACATGCTTCACATCCATAAAACAATGGTGGCGTTAACACACTTTTAGATACTGCCATCTTTGCCTCTTTCGATACTACTTATTTCTTTGCAATAGTTCATACACATCCAACTACTCTCCGAGATGCACTCACCTGTCTGTCTGTACCAAATAAGGCCTTCCAAAATGGACTTCTTACCAAAATCATGGTATGCCGCTGTGTCTCTTTTGCTATGAGTGGACAGGGCACCCTCTAGCTCCTCATTGGCAGGATGAAATTTACTGCGGTTACCGCCGAGGGTTCGCGACCAATATTTTATTTTATTTATCAGCTCGATTGAGATACGGACTGATGCTGTAGTGTCCCGCGACTGCTTTGTGACATCAGCGAACACTGTCTCCTCGATTGAAACCTCACTTCACGCAAGGACAGCATGCGTGTGCAAAGATGAGGGTTTTCAATCTTGGCGTCATTGTCGTTTTTGACTTACGAGGTTGTCTCAGAGCAAAACTTTACCAGCTATGTATCTGAAACGATCTGATAAATAAATGAAATATTAAGTAACTACATAAAACAAATCAAATGCCTAAACAATGAAAAAAAAAAAATTCATATCTCATAAAAAAACAAAGCAATACAAATAAAATACTATTTATTAACTCACCCGCTGTACCTTTGCACAGGCGTCTATTTGACATTCCGTGCCAACAATTTCGCACAATTGAGGGCTGTGTACCCAGCATTAGAAACTGCTCAGTACTAATCCGTCTCTAATTTTCAAAACCCTCCATTTTCTATTAAATTATATCTTTCACGTAAACAAAGCTTTGTAATGTTTCAAGGTAATACCAAATAACGCTAAAATGATCAAATATTACCAAGTTTTAAACTTTTGTCAGTGAAAAAATTATTATATTCCGGGGCTGGCATGTTTACTAACTGTGTCAAGTCACTCGATTGTACTTAACTCGGTCGGTTTGAATTCCATCATATGGTTGGGGGAGTAATGGTTATTTATGGATCCATATTCCTCATATCATATCAAAGGAGACATCTTGTAGACACTTGTGTAAATTTCACAGCTCCTAATGAGCATTTACGATGGACTCGCTGGTCATAAGACGACTTTTGGGTCCTTGTGTAAGTGTCTCACGTATGTTTGGAATCATGTATTCTTGTGTGTATGTATGAATGTATGATTGAAATAGGAATTAACTTTTTGACAGTTATTGTTAGGTTTTAACATTAGAACTATTATATCACTGGTTTGATAATTACAATTTTATTGAAGATTGGTCTTACAAACCATTTACAAACAATTCTCATTTAATACACACATTGCTGATCACTTAAATCTATAAACATCTATCTATCTATCAGTGATTTATCATGTGAACACCATGGTCACATGATGACATATTGCCAGCACAACCATACATAACTATCCTACAGTAAGTTATAAAAGTTACTAAAACAATTTTTAATATGACTATACGCAAAGTAATCTGAGTTACTTTCCATAATTATTAAATTATACAACAAATAAAATAAAATGTGACCAACGTTGACTGTAAAAAAAATATTGTATTTTCTAAAAACTCCTTCCTACCAGAATCCTACTTTATGTGTGTATGTGTGTGTGTGTGTGTGTGTGTGTGTGTAATGTGTGTATGTGGTATATTGCTGAAGTATTTGCGTCATTTTCATCTGAATCCAGTGGAGATGAAGATAACATTAAATATAGCTGCAATATATTTTGAGATTAGCTTTCTCATCTAGTTTGCATTTAAATTGATATATTCACAATATTATTGAAATGAGAGAAAAAAATTTTGAACATTATATGAGCGATCAAATGACCTTGAGAACTGTACTAACCTGGTTAGCTCAGTGGTAGAGTGTATTAGTGCAAGAGTCTTGCGTTCAATTCCCATGCCTAAATGTAATTATTGATCAAATATATTTAGATAGTGTTTTTTTTTATGTAATCACTTATTGTAAAATCTATTTATAACTTTATTGTGTTTAGCTAGTTTAAAAAAAAATATATTACAGCATCTAAACCATTGTATATTTTTACCAGCTAGTTATATTAGCTGGTAAAACACATAAATGTTTAGGAGAAAATTAAGTCCTAAGCTATATATATATATATATATATAATTTAGTTTGCTGAGTATGTGTGTGTATATATATATATATTTCTTACTGTCCTTTTAAAGATATACCAGTAAATATAAAAAATGTAACCAAAAAATAGGTTTGCTTTAAACACAAATGGAAGTCCTTCGATGCTCAAAAGGCACATAAATATTTACATTTATTAATATTTTATAATCAGATTAGTGATGTATTTAAAAAATTAATAGCCCAGATATTTAAGGGGTGTGACCATTTTACACTTCTTTTCATAAATTGTTGATTTTTTAATTCAAAATTAGAATTAGAATAATCAGTTTTCACTAAAAAATTGACGTTATATGTCAATATTATTTTTATATAACTATATATATGTTGTGAAGGGGGTTTTGGGGGATTGACAAGGGAGGGAATACATGTGTGTGTTTCTCAAATATAACCTTACAGCTAGTAACAAAATTCAGCCAACTCGTTTCATTCCAATAAGTAATCTTTGTACTCTGTTACCATATTGGAGGTACATCAAAAAACTTTCTGTTATTTGAAATATTGACAGTTAGTTTTACAAGAGGAGGTTTTAAAGAATATGTATCTTGTAGGCGAATATTAAAACAATTCAATAGTATTTGGCTAGTGACATATAACATAAACAGTACTCTTAAAATTAAAACAAAAACAGCACATCTTATTTAAATTTGTATACTAGGTATGTATGGACTCCCTTGACCCCCAAATTTACACACCCATGAAAATAAACATTGGGTTGAGGTTTTAACATAAACAAACATTTAAAATTCTTCAATTAATCAGACATTCCTAATGCTATGTACATTTTTTAAATAGTTCCTATTGCTTTACCCCTCCTCAATTTTAATAATATATTAAATGACTGCTTTCAACTAACTTTATTGATGCCTTTGTTTATTGTTCATTGTGTTAAATTATGCAGATAATTCTTATTTTCCTAAATAATTTTTTATAACTTTATAATAAAAGCACCGAAAGATTTAAGTAGAGTAAAATACCTTTACATAAAATAATAAAAATGTGTGAGTAGGAATTATGAACTTTGTATTAAGTTTGATTAAAACATTAAGCATAATTCGAACAGAGGTATTATAGAACAATATTTGTAGTACAAATATTTAAATTTATGTAATAGATACATATTATAGCTACCATAAACATTAATATACATTTCCTCAAATGATAAATTTTTTCTTCTGATAGTAAGTTAATTAAGTGGTCTTACAAATTCAGATTTTAGACTAAATTTAATGTTTTGAAGTCAAGGAAGATTAAATTTAGATTAAAGGAAGAAATATTGAATATATATATTAAGGATTGTACATGAACAATTTTCTGTTATAGCTCTACCAATTTTATTGACATTATACAAATGAAAATTTATATAATTACTTAAATTTAATCATTATATAGTAATTTCTTAAATAACCTTGCATTTCACAATCTAACCACCATTCATACAAGTAGCCTTATTAGTATTATAATTTATTATCTATATTGCTACTCACTTTTTAATATCTCATTAATATTCATCACCCCAATTACGTATTTATATTTCTATTTTAAAACTAAATATTTTTTTTGTTGCTATATTTCATTTTAGCTTTGTACAGTAGTTGACTTCAAAAATGAATAAAAATCCTTCCTAAAATTATGAACATTATCAAAATTAAATTTAATATAGCAGTACTAATTATATTTTTTTTATCTGACAAAAAGGAAATTAAATAATATATTAAAATTTAAACAGATTAGCTACAATCAAAATTTTTAAGATAAAGTTAAAAGTTACAAAAACTAATTTTTTTTAGTTTTAATTTTTTAAATTCAAACAATACCACTAAAAACTTTACTCCAACTCAAATGTTATATTACTCGCATAAACCACACCACTTGAGTAAAAATATTTTAAAAAATATATATAAAACATATGCATTTTTTGCTTTTGTTATAACTGTTCAAAATATCACTTTAATAGTAGATATTATTCGCTACTAATTTTAATAATAAAAACACAATTATCAATCCCACATTTTCTGATTGAATACAAGGTTATTTATGTACTTTTAAAATTGACAATGCATTATTTTTTCATATCAATTTTCTTTCCACAGTATTTAATTAAATAACAATAAATTTAATAAATGATTTAAACAATAAATTGGATACTTACATGATTTAATTAAAGGTAAATACTGGTTCTTATATATCGCCAGTTTCTAGTATTCACATTTAAATCTTACAGAAATAACAGAGCTTTTAGACTATTAACATTAGGAATTCTTATTGTTACAATGTTAAGAGTTCAAGAATATTAACTAGGTTATAAAATTATCTTTCAACTTTACTCTTTGATGGAAAATAAATGTATTCTCTTTATTATACCCATTCATTTTCAAGATAAGCTTGATAACATTGGTTTATCTAAGAATATATTTAAAAAAAATCTTGCTAGTTGTAAAACTGTTAATTTTCTTAATTTATGAAAAATTGACTTATCCTTCAACATTAATGTCTAAGCTTCATAATCCAGGTCAGGACATATAATACATAATTATATACTTCTCGTTTCTCTTCAACACTGGACTTATCAGAACAACAAATAGGAAACAGTAAAGTTATTGAATATTTAAGGCTTAAATTTTAAAGTAAAACATAAAAAAAATGAATAACTTGAAAGGAACCGATTAAAGTAGATAGGTATCTCATATTTCTATAAGCAGGATATTTATAAAAAATAAGGAAAGTGTATTGAATGTTAAATATGTAATACAGTACAACAATGGGGATGTAGGGAATATGATAAAAAGGACAATGTTTTTGCAGTTTTTATAACAACACGTTTCTTTTTGGCGAAAATAAATAAAATATTGCTTCATTACAAACATAAAGTTTAATTTTTTCCCCTCGATGATATCAACAGTTGTTGAATATCTGTAATGAGCATATCGGCATTAAATGACAAACTTTTTAAATGAACAGAAAAAGTTGTCATTAAATTCCAGGACACCCTTGACAGATATTGAACAACTGTTGATATCAGCATGTGAAGAAAATTAAACTCTATGTTTCTACTGGAGAAATAATTGATTTATTTTGACCTAAAAAAGTTTTGATATAAAAACTGCAAAAACACTGCGCTTTTCTTGCGTCCTAATTTTTTCAATAAAATGATCACTGCCATAAACTAACTATTATAACCTAACAAGTGAAACTTTACTCAGTGCTACTTACTGACACAGTTACATTTCCTTATAAACGTAAATATGTAAGTATTGCCACCATACCCAATGAGTTGTTTTAAAGACAAAAGTTATTCATTCACAAATGTCACTGTTACCAACTTATTTCATTTATAAATAACTATAAATTTTGCATTTATTCATTTAAATATTTTCCTTCATAGTATAAAAGGAATTTAAAAGTATTTTTAGTCTATTTATAAGTATATTTTATGACTCTTTATGACTTCAATACCCATGTAAATAAAATATATATCTTATATTAATTACTATAGTGTTGTACTCAATGTATTTCAAGTACATTTAATAAACTCTTTTTTTATGAAACTACATTTTCTTTGTTTTATCATGAAATTATTGTTTTCTAAATATATATATATATATATATATATATATGAATAGTTCCACTGTTGCTCGTAGCGCTAGTGGAGTGAGTGATGCTGTGACTCATGTCTGTTATGTATATATATGAATAGTTCCACTGTTGCTCGTAGCGCTAGTGGAGTGAGTGATGCTGTGACCCATGTCTGTTGTGTGTGTATACGAATAGTTCCATGGTCGCTCGTAGCGCCAGTGGAGGTAATAACGTTACACCGATCAGCCTTAGGCTTACAGTTGTGGAGGTATCAGTAGTTTCCCCTGAGGACGAGGGAAAGGTTTGTCATGTTGGTAGACCGTGTTTCCCCTCACAATGGTCCTCATCACAACCCCGTAGAGAGTTTTTCCAAGATATGGAGTCACCTGAAGAGCAAAGGAGGGAAACAGTTTACCAGGACTACCAATTTTAATCAAACATAAGGGCGAAAAGAAGTATCGGTAAAACCAATGCTAAAAAAACCACGCGATTATTAGTTTAAATTTTTTTTATAAATACATAAATGCGAGACCGCAATTTACAAACTTATAGCTCGCGCGCGCACACGCACACGCACACACACACACGCACAAACACACACACTATATTACATTCTTTTAGATACCAATCTGGATCGAACTATGACTCTTTAGAGCTTTCATTACTGATCTGAAACACTTTATATTCAAGTTATATTATTTTTATCATGGATTTTTCTTGTGAAAAAAATATGAAACTATATTTTGAAGCATTTTAGATTAGATAAATTACAGTAAACATATCATAAAGTAGGCATACTATGGATTCTTAAAAAAAAAATTGCATTTAAAGATTTTTGAAACGAATAACCTATAAGTAAATGAGAGAGATGATTTTAAATAAAGCTTTGTTATTAAATGGATTAAATTTTGTTCAGTATTTGTAATTTACATACAATGGATTATTTTAGAGTGTACATGTCTTAACTGTCTTTTTTTTATGTAGTACATTTTAATTTTGCGGATGATCGCCAAGCAGTGGAACTCACCTTGTTTTTGTGCTGGATTTGGGAAATTTCCACCTGAAAAAAAATGTATGAAAATCATTTTTAATTCAATCCATTATGTCTCATATTAATTAATTTCAGAAAACTAAACTATGACGAGATAAGGTGGAACTATTCAATGGTGATAATAATAATTAATAATTGGTGATCTTATTAAATAAATATAGGCCAGAACCTTACAAAATGAACAAGTACAAAACACATAGTAAAATAATAATCCTGAGCCAGGAACTGGGCTGCCAAATGCATGAATATTGCATTTTTTTTAAAACATCGCTTCTTACTACCTGTTCTAGTTAGATGCTTGAATTATTTTGATCACAGTATTGGGCCCAATAATTTACCCTTCTTAGAAATGTGCTGGTTAATTTTACCAATTGACTTTGGAAAGGTGTATTTTCATTTATCAAATCATTAAATGATCTGGGGTGATCCATCAACCACATAACAACTTTTTTCTTACTAATTTTGGATCCCCCATCACCCATCAGTAACACCAAGTATACATTTAGCCCCTCCCCTCCAACCTGTGTCACATAATTTTTCACATCAAGAGTAAATGCCATTATATCATAGGGAAGCTATTAAGCCACAAAAGAGCTACTAAGAGTTAATACAACTCAGAATAATCAGTTATCTGTAAGTTTGTTTACTGACGGTGAAAACATGAACCATTATATTATCTTGTCGACATTAGAATTTAAGTATAAGATCTGTGTTCTGTAGCACTGTGATTTACCAACCCTGCCCCAGGTAACACCATGTAGATATTAGAGCTCCCCCATGTAACACCATGTAGACTCTAGAGCTACCACCATGTAACATCATGTAGACACTAGAGCTCCACCCGTGTAATACCATGTAGACATTAGAGCTACCACTATGTAACAACATGTAGACAGTAGAGCTACCACCATGTAACACCATGTAGACACTAGAGCTACCACCATGTACCACCATGTAGACATTAGACCTCACTCCATGTAATACCATGTAGACATAAGAGCTCCTCTCATATACCACCATGTAGACATTAGAGCTCCCCCCATGTACCACCATGTAGACATTAGAGCTCCCCCCATGTACCACCATGTAGACTCTAGAGCTACCACCATGTAACATCATGTATACATTAGAGCTCCCCCCATGTACCACCATGTAGACATTAGAGCTGCCACCATATAATACCATGTAGACATTAGAGCTCCCATGTAATACCATGTAGACATTAGAGCTGCCACCATATAACACCATGTAGACATTAGAGCTCCTCCCATGTAATACCATGTAGACACTAGAGCTACCACCATGTACCACCATGTAGACACTAGAGCTGCCACCATATAACACCATGTAGACATTAGAGCTGCCACCATATAACACCATGTAGACATTAGAGCTCCTCCCATGTAATACCATGTATACACTAGAGCTACCACCATGTAACATCATGTAGACACTAGAGCTGCCACCATATAACACCATGTAGACATTAGAGCTCCTCCCATGTAATACCATGTAGACACTAGAGCTGCCACCATATAACACCATGTAGACATTAGAGCTGCCACCATATAACACCATGTAGACATTAGAGCTCCTCCCATGTAATACCATGTAGACACTAGAGCTACCACCATGTACCACCATGTAGACACTAGAGCTGCCACCATATAACACCATGTAGACATTAGAGCTCCTCCCATGTAACACCATGTAGACATTAGAGCTCCTCTCCTATACCACCATGTAGACATTAGAGCTCCTCCCATGTACCACCATGTAGACATTAGAGCTCCCCCCATGTACCACCATGTAGACATTAGAGCTCCTACCATGTAATACCATGTAGACACTAGAGCTACCACCATGTACCACCATGTAGACACTAGAGCTGCCACCATATAACACCATGTAGACAATTAGAGCTCCTCCCATGTAACACCATGTAGACACTAGAGCTCCTCCCATGTAACACCATGTAGACATTAGAGGTCCTCCCATGTAACACTATGTAGACACTAAAGCTCCTCCCATATAACATTATGTAGACACTAGAGCTCCTCCCATATAACACTATGTAGACGTTAGAGCTCCTCCCATGTAACACCATGTAGACACTAGAGCTCCTCCCATGTAACACCATGTAGACATTAGAGCTCCTTCCATGTAACACCATGTAGACATTAGAGCTCCTCCCATGTAACACTATGTAGACACTAGAGCTCCCCCCATGTAACTCTATGTAGACACTAGAGCTCCCCCCGTGTAATACAATGTAGACATTAGAGCTCCCCCCGTGTAATACCATGTAGATATTAGAGCTCCCCCCGTGTAACACCATGTAGACATTAGAGCTCCTCCCATGTAACACCATGTAGACATTAGATCTCCTCCCATGTAACACCATGTAGACATTAGAGCTGCCACCATGTAACACCATGTAGACATTAGAGCTCCTCCCATGTAACACCATTAAGACATTAGAGCTCCCCCATGTAACACCATGTAGACACTAGAGCTCCTCCCATGTAACACCATGTAGACATTAGAGCTCCTCCCATGTAACAACATGTAGACATTAAAGCTCCCCCCGTGTAACACCATGTAGACATTAGAGCTCCTCCCATTTAACACCATGTAGACATTAGAGCTCCTCCCATGTAACACTATGTAGACACTAGAGCTCCCCCCATGTAGACATTAGAGCTCCTCCCATGTAACACCATGTAGATATTAGAGCTCCTCCCATGTAATACCATGTAGATATTAGAGCTCCCCCCATGTAACACCATGTAGACACTAGAGCTCCCCCCGTGTAATACCATGTAGACATTAGAGCTCCCCCCGTGTAACACCATGTAGACATTAGAGCTCCTCCCATGTAACACCATGTAGAACATTAGAGCTCCTCCCATGTAACACCATGTAGACATTAGAGCACCTCCCATGTAACACCATGTATACATTAGAGCTTCTCCCATATAACACCATGTAGACATTAGAGCTCCCCCCATGTAACTCTATGCAGACATTAGATTTACCCCTCCCTCAACCCCATCACAACAACGTTACGTGGTTTAAGGACGACTCCTAAGATAAATTTCTCTTTTAACGTCCAGTTCAAGTGAATTTTAAAAGAGTGGATCTCTTGTTTACTGAGTGAATCCGGATAACTATTTTTACTTGATGGCATTTGACGGATAACTCATCGTATAAAATTAATTTACACAGTAACCGAGACTCGTTAACGTGTCTTGACATAAAACTACAGGAGCGCATGAGTTCACATTACCTGGAAGGACCTGAAAGGGTCCCAAATGACAAGGTCGGCGTCCATGCCCTCTTTGAGGCATCCCTTGCGGTCCTGCAGTCCACACAGTTTGGCCGGGGTGGAGCTCAGCAACCTGGTCACATCCAGGAAGGTGAACCCTCTGAGACGTGCCTCCGTCCAGAATAACGACAGGCCTGAAATGCGAACAGTTACCCGCTTCAAGGGCCGCATGGTCTAAGGCGTCACTCTCGTGCAAGACTAGCCTGCTGATTACGGGGAGATCGGAGCTCAGATCCCGGTCGGGTCTAATGAGCGTGATTTTCCTTAAATGGTTTCCCATTCTTCTTTCATGCAAATGCGGGTAGATTACCTATTAAATTCTTCCTTCGTCATTCCTACCCTTTTTATAGTACTTATAATATACTATGCATACGTCTTGAACAGGTAGTAAGACGTGGTAATAAAAATAACAATACAAGATTGGGTATGCACACACCTTCCTCATTTATTTTTTATCGCTTCTTCTTTATACACACTCCTCTATTACCTTTGGCCATTACTACACGCCTTATTCTCAAGTATATTTTCCTTTACACTCTCCTTTACACACCTTTCTTGACATTGCATTTATCCTACACCTTCTTAGTCCACTGTTCGTTATTAATTACACTTCTATCCTTACTTCTGGACTTACTCTACACATTTCTCTATTCCTTTCCACCCAGCTTTATCCACAATCATATCTACCCTTTGGGTTTTAGTGTACACCTTCCTCTCTCTTCCCTTTCCATCTACTTCCTCCAGTTTCCTTTATTTATCTTGGATGCTATTACACACCTTAATTTCTTCTCTTTTATCCTTTACAATCTATTTTATCTACACTATTACTTTTTTTTAAACTCCAAACCTTCCTAACTAGGCATTCTCACTTCTACTGTTCTTTTTCGGTATCTTTCTGTTTTATCTTAACATTACCACACACCCTCCTCTTTGCTAGTTATATATTTTCTACCAAAGATGACAAATGAACGAATTATGCCTAGAGCTTTCTCCTTTATCGGCTATAATCCAGATCGACAAAGCGAAAGTGATCATCAATCAGTAGGTGCCAGGCCCTAACAGCCCATCTGTACCACATGTCAATCAAATCTCATCTAAGCTGATGACTGTACCAAACTGTAGGGATGATATTCCTCCCCAGGCCGACAAGAAGTCTCCCTGTTCCAGTTTCTTTAGGTCCGGGGTGCAGGGGGAGTGGTCTGATACCACCATGTCGAGGTCGCCTTCATATAGAGCCTTCCACAGGAGCTCCTGTAACACGCAACATACAGTACACCTTCGTCTTGCAGGATGTGTATCTGCCAAGGGGCTTTCGGATTCCCAACCTTTGTACCACTTTTATATTCTAACAAGCGACCTAAACAGAAATTAACAGGTCCACCCGCCGATGGAAGACTAGCCAGGGTGGGGGCTTTCCTAGCTGTGCGGTGACGACAGGGAGTGATAACAGGTAGGGCCTTATAGGTCTATACATTTTTCACTGCGCGCGTTTACGTGCGTGGCTACACTCGGAGGACACATCTATGATGGGTTATAGGAGCCTTGATAGAATTATCTGTTTCCCCGATCCTGGAGGCTGAACCTAATACGGCAAGTGGGCTCACGTTTTGAAAAGTCTCCGACATTTAAGGTGGCTGTTTAGGGACGTAGCGGCGTTCCTTAAGGTCCATAGCCACTTCAGTGGCATAATGGTCTATGATGTCACTCTCACAATAAACTGGACTGTCGATGAAAGGGAGATCAAGGTTTGAATCCTGGTTAAGGTGTGCTTTGAGGGTGTTTTTACTAAATAGTTTTACACTCTTCTCCCACGCAAATAATGGTACATTTCCTAACAGTTTTACCTTCCTAATACCTAATTCATTAACGTAATTATGTAAATGCGTATAATACAAACGGGTGGGGAGACGTGATGACAAAAATATAAAACAAAAGGAAGCAGGTTCAGACCCAAGAAAGGTTCATGCCCAACACATATTTCTCTGTTAGGTAGAAACCTCGGTAGATAAGTTGGGAGAGCATTGGAGTATTAACAAAAACCATCCGTGTGCTTTAAGTAGTATTTAAGTTTCAGCTTAGAAAGTAAAACATTGACTTATCATAATATACTAAATACATTTACGTACATATATTAATTTCTTAAAACTAAACATATTGCCCACATAGGTGGGCACGCGGAATACAATTTCAGGCTCGTCCAGTCTGGTTTGCCAGTGACGTGGAAGTTGGGGTTTAAATCCCGTACAGGTGTAATGATAGTAGTTTTTCCGAATGGTTTCTCACTCCACCTCCACGCGAATATAGGGAGAGTGCCTCTAGATTATACCTTTCACGTCATTACTTCATAGGTTAACTAGCCAGGGCACCCGCTTCGGTGGCCACGTGGTCTAAGGCGCTACTCTCGTAGTAGACTAGACTGCCGATGACGGGGAGATCAAGGTTTGAATCTCGGTCGGCTGTACTGAGGGTAGTTTTCCCAAAATATTTTTTCACTCTCTCTCTCTCCACACAAACGCGGATACACTACATATAAATACAACCTACCTAATCCCTAAAACCATTAGGGTAATTAGTTCATAAGTAAGAAGCGGTGCTAAAGAAAATTAAAAACTAGCCGGGTGAATGCTTAAGACGCAGGGGACAATCTCACCCTGTTTGGTTGGCCGCGCACCGGAGGGCAGCACTTGTACTGCGTGGCGCAGTTAGGTACTTCCTCCGCCGCTAGAGTGAGGTAGTGATGGCAAGTCTCAGCCGTCAGGAGCGCTCCTTGTTGCTTCGCCGCGTGTACCAGGGGAAGAGCCTCAGCCGCGGATAAGTGGACTATATGACATCGTACGCTGTTGAATGAAGGAGTAGTGGAGATATGTTAGGGATGATGATATAATGGGTAAACAGTATAATTTAAACTTAATTGATGATTTATTTATCTATTTATTTGAGGTGTTTAACGTCCACTTTCTGAAATTACTGATTAAATCAGAACACGAGAATTTCTATGAGCGAGAACGAAAGGGCCTACCAATTTTTATGGGAAAGGTATTTTCACATACCTTTTAGGGTTCTATTACATGTCACAATCGACATGCGACTGAAGGCTTTACTTCCCCCTCCTAAGGAGTTTTAGCTCTCAAGTATTATCCGTCAAACTCAAATGGGTTTGAACCCACGAACATCGGGTCTTAAGGTGAACGCTTTACTCCAAGGCCACCGAGGTCGACACTAACTGATGATGTTCTATGATAAAACTTTAGTGTTTTTCATTAATATATGAATGAAATTGGTTAGTCTAGGCTAACCGAAGAATCACATGAGTGGGGTAAGGATGAGAAGGTGGATTTGAGAGGAAATGGACTCGCGTTGGCGTAGGGGGAGAGTGGAGAACCACCGGACTAGCAAACAAGTTGAGACTAACGCTTTTACCCACATTACCACCTGTACAGTTTTTTAGACGGTCGTTGTTTTAATAATTCAGGGAGGTACAATTTCCAAGCACAGTCAGTTTATGACACCACAATTGTGATTAGCGAAATGTAATTCAGTACTAGATTTTAATTACGAGTTTAATTTGAAAAATTTCATCCACACCGATGAGTTCATGGTCTAAAGCTTGATTCACACGTCCGCCGAAAATAGAGAACAGAATCTGCTTGAGTGGCACAGACATTTACACACCGTATGTTGACCCATGATGCATTGCAACGCAAACTTAAACACCTGATTATCAAAATATTTTATTTTCTAGTATATATACATATATTTTACATCATTGTTCCAAGGAATGTTTACAAATTATAACGGTGTGTCGTGACACAATCAAATAGATCAAAACACAAACTTTACATCAACGAGTAATTTAAAATCTCCTCACAACGGCCAACGAAGCTGTCTTCTTTCTTCTGGCTGTAGAGCACATGTGTTGTCAAATGCGCATGCGCACTGATTTGAGATATTTGGTTCTCCTGTGCCGAACACCTCGGACAGAGCAGACAAAGTAGAGATGAGTTGAACTTAAGCGAAACAGCTCGCGCCGATGAGGCGGAAATCTTGTGATTGGCTTATAACTCGTCACGTGTCCACGTTTATGTTCTGCGCTATTTTTTCTTCGAACGTGTGAGTACACAGTAAGACATTAAGTTCACGGTATACTCCGAGAATGGGAAGACAGAACTCCAAGATGGACCTGTTTAGGAGTCTACTAATAGACTGTTCTCTGCAACTTAGTCTAAAACTTAACCTTAAAGGCCTATGTATATTATAGATTCGTTCATCTAATTGTGTGCGGTTGGTCAAATGGATATTGAGGTTGAAGGAATAATTTACTTGTATAGTCAAACCTTAATGGCCTTGGAAAACTCTCCTGGGCTAGGTCATGGATTTCCTCCGTGTTTTCCTCCCATACATTCTTATAGCTAATGCTAGTGCACTTCCTCAGAGACTTTTCAAATCCCTCTCCTAAGAATAAGTCATTAATCATAGCCTTGGTGTTGAGCTCTCCCCTTATAAAAAAAATTCCCTGTGAGATATTTAGGAATCACAGGAAAGTATAAAGAGGCTTTCGTTGAAGATCCGTTAGTAAAAGCAATAATATTAAAACCGAAAGTTAAAAAAGAAAAAGAGAGACAATATCACTGGCTCTTTAACGCTTTGATCAGGTCATCCCGATTCGGACCTATGATACAGTGGTGACATCTCGACACACATTTGTCTCCGTTTGGATCAAAGAGACAGTGGTGCCATCTCTCGACACACATTTGTCTCCATTTGGACCAAAGAGACAGTGGTGCCATCTCTCGACACACATTTGTCTCCGTTTGGACCAAAGAGACAGTGGTGCCATCTCTCGACACACATTTGTCTCCGTTTGGATCAAAGAGACAGTGGTACCATCTCTCGATACACATTTGTCTCCGTTTGGACCAAAGAGACAGTGGTGCCATCTCTCGACACACACTTGTCTCCGTTTGGATCAAAGAGACAGTGGTGCCATCTCTCGACACACATTTGTCTCCGTTTGGATCAAAGAGACAGTGGTGCCATCTCTCGACACACACTTGTCTCCGTTTGGATCAAAGAGACAGTGGTGCCATACTCTCGACACACTCTTGTCTCCGTTTGGATCAAAGAGACAGTGGTGCCATCTCTCGACACACATTTGTCTCCGTTTGGCTCAAAGAGACTGTGGTACCATCCCTTGAAGTAAATTTGCCCCCACTACTCTGCGTGCAGCATTAAGGCAGTCGCCTTTTTAAGGTGGAATGGGAGGGGACGCGAGAAAAGGTAAGTGCTTTTTGCAGATTTATAGCAACATATTCTTTTGGCCAAAATAAATCAAATATTGCTACGGTACAAACATGGAGTTTAATTATCTTCACACGATTATATCAACATTTGTTGAATATCTGTCATGAGCATAGCGGCATTAGATGAGAAACATTTTAATGAAGAGAAAAAGTTGTCATTAAATTCCAGGACACGCTTGACAGATGTTCAACAACTTTTGATATCACCACGTGAAGAAAATTAAACCGGATAAATATTCTATCTATTTTTACCAAAATAATGTTTAGCTATAAAAACTGCAAAAGGCACTGACTGACCTTTTCTCGCGTCCCCTACACTCCCAACCTTTCAGTCTTGTGCTACCTGTATTTCAGACAGAGCTGGGTGACGATCCTTATCGCCTCCACCTCCATGGCAGGTGGCCGAGAGTTGAGGAAGGTCTGGTACTGGCAAGGGTCATCCGACCTCTCCTTGTCTTCCAGGTCAAGGTCACACTCTGCGTGGAACTGAGGAGGAAACACTGTATCACCAATTATATATCTTCATCCACTGCAATCAACACTTGATAAATTAAATTGGCTCTTTTTTGGGGGGGGGGGGGGGTGGGGGCGGGGGGGGG
>CABFWO010001224.1:48933-72224 GCA_902155825.1 Timema genevievae
GGGGGGGGAGGGGGGGTGCAGATCGAGTAGTTGGTAGTTGGGAAAACGGAGAGAGAGAGACACACAGTTTTGGTGAACTGTCCTTTTTCAGACCGCAAAAGAGGAACAAATATGTGCAGAACTTTGATGTAGATTTCTTGGCAGTAGTCGAAGTTCTCGAGTCACTCATTAAGTTCTTCGATGAGCTCCGGGAGCAGTTTGATTTGTATGAAGAGAAGGCTCTTGAAGTTTGCGAAAAGAAAACTTACGAGGAAGATGAGAGATGGAAGACTGTCAGAAAACGTCAAGCGGACGAGACCCGCGAGGGCGAGATAAGTTTTTTATGGGCGATACAATTTCAGAGTGAACACATTCATCCCCATTGTTGACAAGCTGAAAGAAGAAATGAAAAAAAAAATGGTTGCATATGAAGATTTCTCAGACAGATTTGCTGCCATCACAAAAAAATGTGGACTTTGACCCGTGCAGAACTTGAATACGAGGGGAGGAAACTTCTCAAACTTTTTAAGGAAGAGTTAAAACCGTCGGTCAGTGACGAGCTACTTCACCTCAAATCTCATCTTCTGACCAGCAAGGATGAAGATATGAAGCCAATATCATTTCGCAAATGACTAAGGGAAAATGAACTGCGAACACTCAATCCAAATGTGAATATCCTATGTTGGCACACCTGTTACGAATGCATCAGCTGAGAGGTCCTTTTCTAGTTTAAAAAGGATAGAAAATATTCAACATATCGACGCTACCGCTTCTCCGCATTGAGGCTGATTTGACTAAAAGTGTTAGTTTCAACCGCACCATCGAATCGTTTGCTTGGTCCAAAGTAAGAAGAAAGAAATTTTAGAATTTTAGAAAACTGTGTTAAAATAACTTTGTATTAAAAATATTATTTGTTTTCTGTAAATTTTTTTTTTCTAATTTTACTGTTGTATGGACTTAAATCTTGCGTAATATTATGTTTCTTTAAATTTATAACCTTTTCAAATATCAACTGTATTACGTTATTATAACTTACCATAATATTCTCAATTCATATTTTATATACAAATCAGAAAATAATGTGATCTAGTTTATTTTAAATTAACTTTTAATATTAAGTAATTTTAACGCTAAACAAGTACATATTCACTGTATGTTAAAAACAAAATATTTCAGAATAAAGAAAAGCTATTCATATTTAATATAAAATCTGTTGAGATATGATAGCTATTGGAAGATTTTAAATAATTTTAATATATATATAGGTGGGAAGGGGGGAGGGCGTAGCCATGAAATTTGGCCTAGAGTGTAAAAAAGTGCAAATCTGGACCTGATGCTGACCACATGACACACGATATTCTCATAAGCTGGCACTATCGTCACCAGCAGACGGCGGCTATTCGGTTTATTTGGGTCAGTTTCGGGTTGACGCAGTGTTTTATTTATTTTGGCAATTTTTTCTATGTGATAAAAGCTGTAAAATTATGAACCGTAAATCAGATCACCTACCCCTTCACATTGCTAATCTTTAGGCTATATGAAATTTAAATGAACCAATCCAAAGTCACAGGATGAGGAGGTTGAATTTGTCTGGAAAGGCAACTTTTTTTTTGGTCAAATTCCTTCCCATTTTTCTAGTATAAGCAGAGCCGGGATTTTTAACCCAATCCCTCATAAGAATCACAGTTTAGCTGAGCTAATTACACACAGTCATTAATTTAATATGAACCAATTATTGTCTCGTGGGCTGTTGCCAAGGCAAGCATAGCTTGACGGGACTGTACTTGTAAATTGCCTTCTCTCATTCACTATCAAACCTTACCTTTAAGGGCAGTGCACATACTTGAGGTTACTGCATTATTGTATGTGTGGTTGGTAAAATAAACAGGAAGGGAGGAAGGGACAGTTTGTTAGTACAGTCCCATCAAGTGGAAACCCCGAGAAACATCTTTACCTAAGGTTCATAGCAACACAACACTGGTATTAGACAAAGAGGGCCATTTACTAGGAGGTTTAGTTACAGCCAGAAGGGAGGAAGTCCCTTGAAACTGCTGAAGGGTCCTATAATGAGAGGTGTAGTTACAGCCAGAAGGGAGGAAGTCCCTTGAAACTGCTGAAGGGTCGTGTAGTAATAGGTTTAGTTACAGCCAGAAGGGAGGAAGTCCCTTGAAACTGCTGAAGGGTCGTGTAGTAATAGATTTAGTTACAGCCAAAAGGAAGGAAATCCCTTGAAACTGCTGAAGGGTCGTGTAGTAATAGGTTTAGTTACAGCCAGAAGGGAGGAAGTTCCTTGCAACTGCTGAGGGTTCGTGTAGTAAGAGTTGTAATTACAGCCAAAGGGGAGGAAGTCCCTTGCAACTGGTGAAGGGCCGTCTCCACGTCAGAGAGCGAGACATGAGGGAACTCGTCCACACCACTAGGACACAGGAAACACTTGAACCCCACCACACCCGCGTCAACCAATCCTCTCAGTTCATCCTGCAACAGAGAGACAGATTCAAGGTCTTTATAGTTGATCTAGAAACATGTCTTGCAAGAGAGCTAGAAGTTATTTATAGACAATCTGGAGTCATGTCCTGTAAGAGAAAGAGAAAGTCCTTATAGTCAATCTTGACTAATGTCCTGCAAGAGAGACAGAAGGTCCTTATAGAAAATCTAGAATGATGTCTTGCAAGAGAAAGAGAAGTTCTTCATACAAAATCTAGATTCATCTCCTGCAAGAGGTACAGAGGGTCCTTATAGATAATTTAGAGTAATATCCTGCAAAGTCAATGATAAAGAAAAAGTCCTGTATAATCTATAATAATGTCCTGCAGAAAATAAGAAAGAGGAGAAGAAAAAGAGCGTCAATTTCGTGTTACCTCCTGGTGTCAACTGAGGGAACCAGTACACAGGAGCCCAAACAAAAATGTCACGATAGTTAAACGTGCAATTTCTAAACCAACTGATGAAATGACTTACAAACTAACTTAGCTCTAGAACAGTCACAATACTCGTCTAGTCAATTGTTCATTGTGAAAAGGCTAAACTTCCACCATGTCGAGATTTGAACTCTGGACCATTGTCCTTGTAGACAGGTGCACTCTCCACTGAGCTAAAAAGTCATACAACAGCCGAGACTACCTCAGTAATGAAAGCTGTCCCAAGTGACCTACCTGGTTGCCAGGTATGACTCCGCCCCAGAATGCTACATCGACGTGCGTTTGACCTTGAGCAGCTTTCAGTTTGGTCTGCAAGTTGCTCACAGTGGTGGTCGAAGGAATGGAGTTCCTGAAGCATGCGCAATAATCAATTCTCATTAATAAAAATTAATAATAATCTGGTTCAGACTATAAACAATTTACAGATGGCGCCTATCTAGTAGCTCTTCTTGGGATGTACTAGACCAATAGCTCTCTGTGTCTATGACGTCATTTGAACCTCTGCACATGCGCATACATTTACTACTAGACAGCGCGTACATAGCCCCTCCCTCTGAGCGGCACTCGACCAATAGCTCTCTGTGTTCATGACGTCATTTGAACCTCTGCACATGCGCATACATTTACTACTAGACAGCGCGTACATAGCCCCTCCCTCTGAGCTGCACTCGACCAATAGCTCTCTGTGTTCATGACGTCATTTGAACCTCTGCACATGCGCATACATTTACTACTAGACAGCGCGTACATAGCCCCTCCCTCTGAGCTGCACTCGACCAATAGCTCTCTGTGTTCATGACGTCATTTGAACCTCTGCACATGCGCATACATTTACTACTAGACAACGCATGTGTAGCCCCTCCCTCTGAACTGGACTCAACCAATATCCCTCTGTGACCGGTACGTATTGAAGAGTTACATTAAATTATGGCCAGGCTGAGTCTAGATTCGATGAGCAGTCTAGGTGTGATGAGAGAATGACTGTACGTACAATGGCATGTCGACAATGGTGGTGACTCCCCCGGCCGCTGCGGCCCTGGTAGCGCTCCAGTAGCCCTCCCAGTCGGTCCTCCCTGGCTCGTTCACATGCACGTGAGAGTCAACAACGCCGGCCATAATGACTAGATCGTCCACGTCAACCACCTAGAACATCGGCACCGTGGTGGCTGGAGGAGTTACTTTGAAGAGGGACATCTCCGTAAACACGGTCCTCTCACACTAGAGTTGTGTGGTTGTTAGGGGGAGCTCGAGTATTAGCTATTCATACCTGCTTCAGTGGCCGAACGGTCTAAGGCGTCACTCTAGTGTTGGACTGGCCTGCTGATGACGGGGAGATCGGGGCTCGAATCCCGATTGGGTCAACTGTGGGTGTTTCCCCCTAAATAGTCTCTCCACTCTCCTTCCAAGCAAATGCGGGTATATTTCCTCTAGAATGCTTCTTTCCTAATTCAACCATGTAGCACCGTGTATAAATTAGAGCTTCGCTTATGTGTAGCACCATGTAGATATTAGAGCTCCCCCATGTAACACTAGTTATATATTAGAGATCCCCCATGTACCACTAGTTATATATTAGAGATCCCCCATGTAACACTAGTTATATATTAGAGCTCCACCATGTAACACTAGTTATATATTAGAGATCCCCCAAGTACCACTAGTTATATATTAGAGATCCCCCATGTACCACTAGGTATATATTAGAGCTCCCCCATGTAAGACTATTTAGACATTAGAGCTACCCTCATGTAACACTATGTAGACCTAGAAAATAGATCTCGTGGTTTATCGATGATTTCTTTACAGGCATTGCTCTCTTTTCTGTGGACTATAACAATTTCCTTACCTCCAGCTCATCGCACGAATTGAGCAGTTCCCCTGTAAGGATCCTGTCAATCTTCCCGTCCTGTCCTACCAGGATCCCCGCTGTCTGCAGACCACTCTCAAGGAGCACCTGCTTGCTGCGGTACAACGTCATTCTCTAACCCCAACACACATGGAGTAGTAAGCAGGACCTGGACTTAGATGATCTAAACATTTCCCAAAAATTACTTTTAATTAACAAAAATTAAAAATCCATTGAAAATCAAAAGTGGAAACCAGGAGTTGGAAAACATAGAGCAGTTCAAGTAACGGGGAAGTCTGCTGACAAAGAATGCCTACTGTACAAAGGAAATTATGTTGAGGAACACCATGGACAAGGAAGCTTTCAACAAGAAGAGCTCACTGCTGACCACCAAGTTGAGTTTGGAACTTAGGAAGAAACTGATGAAATGCTACATTTGGAACAAAACGCTGTATGGGGCAGAAACTTGAACTTTCAGGGAAATGGAAAAGAAATGATTGGAGAGCTTTGCATTGGGGTGCTGGAGAAGAATTGAGAAGATCAGGTGGACATACAGGTTGACAAATGAAGTCCTAGAAAGAATGGGTGAGAAGAGAACCATTTTGGATCTGATTCCTCGGTTCGAAGCAAATTGGAAATTGAGGAAAAGAGGAGATTAAAAAGAAGGAGGATTCAAATATTGGATAACTTGAAGGAAAGAAGAAAATCCTGGGAGCTGAAGGAGGAGGCAGAGGACAGGGTGCATTAGAGGTCTAAGTTCACTGACAAAATGAGTGTATATGATCTAAAGTTTTAAAACAATTTACTTCAAACTCATTAAAATATGAAAAAAAGATCATAATGAATGAACACAACTAAATCGATCCCACACTTTGCAAATGGAAACTAAAATATATTCACGTAATGCAACTAAACTCTTACATTCTGCTAAATATAACATTAATTTACAAACATCTGCTTCAGAAGTAATAGCTACCCCCTTCCAACACAACCCTCTCCAGTCAAGTTGCAGTCTCACCAGGAATGTGTATTTTACATATTTTACAACCAAACAATAAAATATGATACAAAGTTCATGGCCTGCATTATCTTATTATTACGACAACCTCATGTTGAAAAATAATAAATATTTGAGTATTTATGTGTTTATAAATATCGGTAGTATTTTAAAATATAGTTAATTCAACATAAATGCCTAAAAACGACGCAAACACACAACAAAAAGACCTAAAAAAGGGCAAATAATAACCTATAAAAAGTTTTCTCAATCAGGTAGTCATGAACTGAGTTTATGGGGGTACTTATGAGCATTGTCTGTGATGAACAGTACCAAGAAAAATACGTGTCATCAAAATACGAGCCCTGGCGATAAACTAAGATCAACAGCTATTTTATACATTGTTCGTTTATAGTTAACGTTTTTTTTCTTCAGTTTATCATAAATATTATAATCATCACCACCATCATGATCAGTTCCCAGCCACTGGTGGGGTCTGTTTGGAACATAAGCCTCTCCATCTCCTGCTTTCTCCCCTCCACCATCACCCAGTCCTCTCTAACTCCTCCTGTCTCCCCACCACCATCACCTAATCCTCTTCTCTCTCCTCCTGTCTCCCCACCAACATCACCCAGTCCTCTCCTCTCTCCTGTCTCCCCACCATCATCACCTAGTCCTCTTCTCTCTCCTCCTGTCTCCCCACCATCATCACCTAGTCCTCTCCTCTCTCCTCCTGTCTCCCCACCATCATCACCTAGTCCTCTCCTCTCTCCTGTCTCCCCACCACCATCACCCAGTCCTCTCCAACTCCTGCTTTCTCCCCACTACCATCACCCAGTCCTCTCCAACTCCTGCTTTCTCCCCACTACCATCACCCAGTCCTCTCCTCTCTCCTCCACGCTCCTCTGCACGCCTTTCAGCCAGCTGTCCCTTGTTTTTCCTCTTGGCCTCCTACCCCCCCTCCACTTCAATATCCAGCATCATATTAGATGTATTCTCCTCCTCCATTCTCCTATCATGGCCGTATCCGATTTAGTCGTGACTTCTCTCTTATCATATTCTGCACTAGCTCCTCTTCATCTATCCCTCTCACACACTTATTTTTCCTTTTAGCCATCAATATGGTAATTAAAATAATTTAAAGTCTGATTAACTATTTTCTAACACCACCACTCTCCTACTAACCCCCTGCCCCCACTCGTACCCTGAACCAACCCCCTCACCTATTTATTAGGTCACAAGCCGCCACTGCTTAAAATATTGATCTACAGTCAGCGTGTTTACACTAACGAGGTATGAGTTATAAAATTATAGTTTTAGAGGAGGAGTACTCAAGTTTGTTAGAAAGAGGGGAGGAGTTAGTGGGAAATCATTTTTAAGGACAAAAAAAACAACACCTGGCCGGGACTCAAACCTCAACCTCATCGTCCTTGGTGAACTGCGTGGACACCGTTCATTTAGTTTTGTCCGTTTTGTCTATGCACCACGTATTATTACCTATTTTGGGTTTATTGCATCTTTAGTGACCTGATGGCTTAGGGGTAAGGTGTCAGACTTCTGCGCTGGAGGTCCGGGTTTCAATCCTTGGTCCCGGCACAGATTTATCTGATTGCCAAACCCTTCCTTCACCTCTGACAAGACGTGTATTAATCACAACTTGTGAATGTGTGGAATGCCAGGACTCCACCGTGGTTCGGATTCCAAGTTAAACTGTAGGTCCTCCATTTCATCTCACAATCACCCTTCCATTGCACATTAGCGTAAGTGCGTATAACCCGAACGGGTAGTAAGATGCGGTGCTTATAGTAATAGTAATAAACTGCATCTTTAAACTAATGGAATTAGGATGTGGAAGGTGTAATTTAGAGAGAATTTACCCTTCAATTGTGTGGAGAGAGATTATAAAATTGGTGAGAGAAAAAAAAATCACACTCATTACACTCGGCCATAATTCGAACCCCAGTCTTCAAAACAGTATTTTTAGTGAACTTTCTAATTACTTATACCAAGGCTAGAATAATCCCACGGACTATTAAGACATTTTAATGGAATTATCTAAGGAAAATATACTATTTCATAGATTACACATCTTGAATAATTTCACTATTCTTGATTAGTAAAATAATTTTACTACTCTCTTTTTTTATAGTGTATAATTTTAGAAATTGTTATAAAATGAATAATTGCTTAGTGGCTTGGAAATATATAATAAGACAGTGATAAGACAGTGTAGAAACACTGTGCATTAATGTAACCTGAGAGGTCATCCTTAAAACAGGTACCGCTTTGTTCTTAACCTTTTCGGACCCTTTTAGAAAGCACACATTAGATACATCAAACAAGTCACTAAGTTCAAAATTAGGGATTTGATCCTCAAATCCTAGAATACTTGGAATACTTGGAGATTTAAGAGTTGGAGAAAATATTGGATTCGAGATAACTTTTTTTTTCCCTTTCAAATTTTGAATTGAAATTTATTTTAGACCTAAAAAATTGCTTAATGGTAGTTCGGATCCAATATAATTATTTGATGAACTTAAACTGGGGATGTAGAGAACTTGAGAAAGGTTAAATGTTTATACAGTTTTTATTACAAAACATGTTTTTGGTCAAAATAAATCAAGTAGTCCTCCAGTACAAGCATAGAGTTTAATTTTCTTCCCATAATGACCTTAACAGTTCTTGAATAGCTGTCAAGGGTGTGCTGGAATTTATTGAAAACTTTTTCTCTTCATTTAAAAAGTTTGTCGACTAATGGCACTATGCTGATGCCAAATATTCAACAACTGTTGATATCACCATAATATGAGGAAAATTAAACTCTATGTTTCTACCGAAGAAATGTTTGATTTATTTAGAAAAAAAAAAAAAAGCTTTGCTATAAAAACTTTAAGAACTTTGAACTTTATCAGGTTCTCTACATCCCCACATTAACAATCAGGCCCCAGACCAATAATTTAACACTTAACTGGATATAGGCCTATAACAGTTTAAATAATTTCATTATGACAAAAAATGTTAACATCCAATTATTATACTTATATAATTTCTACTAATCTATTATATTTATGTTTCTTCTTCCAGCCATAATTTTTTTCCCCATGATTCAGATTCGAATTCGAGTTTCGGAATTTGTAGGAAAGATAAAAATTTTTATTTGTAAAATATTGTTATGTATTCGATCCAGCTATATTAAAAATCCATCTTTTTTCGAAATGATTAAATACATGAAGGTTCAGTACTTACACAAATAATCCAGTTTATTGCAAACAAGTAATTACACTCTATATTATTACAATGTAAATACTGTTAATTCAAAAGAAAGTTAGTCCTTGAACGACATGTGCTGCCCCACCAGACAAAGCTTTACGTAACACCACAGATCAGTCAGACTAGCGTCTGTGGAGAGAAGTGAGCGCTAAGATGTGCGCATGCGCAGATACAGGACAATAACAGTACTTTCTTGTCAGCGTTCAGACATGTTTAAAAACATAACCTATAACAACTTACTCTAATCTTAAAAGTTGACGAATTTAAGATTAGGTTAAGTGTGGGTAAATTCACTATTTTGTGTGTCTGACAGGTAGGCGCATGAGTATATTCTTTTATTGTGTTTCTTATTTTATATTCGCGCCCGTGGGCAGCGCAAGATAAAATTTTAAAAATAGACCATCGAAAGAGTCGGCTCAAATAAAGATAATACAGATGAAGGAATAAAAGGAACCGACACTCGAAGTGTCCTAGATAAAACTGTTCTATTTTTCGCCTGCCATTTAACGATCGAGAGCACTCAGCTAGGTCTATTTATTAGGTGTTCTGTCTTACGACATGTTCATTCCTTTCTCAGTGAACTTAGACCGCATAAAATGGTACAAAATAAAATAACTCGTCTGATTTTTATAGGAAGCCTGTTATTTGAAAACTGGAAATTCATGTTGCCACAATGGTGGGACAAATAATATTACAAATTTGTCTTTACAATTTAAGTCAGTTTAATTAATTATGTAAAGAGTAATTATACATTAATCCAAAAGTAAGTTTTATTTGAAGTTCTTGTTAGCTTTTTAGGTGAACTTCATTGTTAATAAAGCAAATAAGACAGCTTTTTAGTATGCCAAACTTTAGTGACTTTGGTGGTCAAAAGTGGGCTTCAAATAAAAATCAGGGCTTACTTGAATCTTTGGATAAGAATCTGTCGAATGACATTTTAGCATCTTCTTTCACCTCCTTTTTAATTGAATAACTCAGCTAAGAGGGTTCAAACTTGTTTTAAACTGGTTTCAATAATTGATTCATTTTTTGTTGGGGAAACCATTTGTGCAGTTTAGATTAACAGACTTTGGACCTGTTATGGTGGCCGCATGGTCAAAGGCGTCACTTTCGTGTTAGACTTGACTTCCGATGACAGGGAGATTGGGGTTCGAACACCGGACGGGTGTACTGAGGGGGATTAATCTAAAATGGCTTAACACTCTTCCTCCACACAAATGCGGTTACACTTATTCTAAATTCTACCTTCCTCATCTCTAACTCAATAGAGGGATTGGTACCCAAGAAAGACATGCCGTTAAAAAAAACAGACTTTGGTTCTAAAATAAACATTATTCGGAACCTTCCTTAACATTTTAAAGGTAAAGGGAAAAGGGGTGAAGTCAAATTTTATCTCAAATGGAGATAGTGCTGCCATCTGTTAGACAATCAAGAGAACTTTCTGATACAATTTAGATAAAGATTGAAAGAGGTCTCTGTCATATTTAAATTAATTTAAAAATGTATTTGATGGAGTCTTTATGGGCTTTGAGATATAAAAGTCGTAATGGAAAATGTGTGTATTATAACTTTCCACCTATTTTAATTCTACCCTTCATTTTCTTTGCTATACATATATTTTGATTGCCTATATGGGTTTTACTAGTAAAAAATTAAGACTCGAATAAATAAGCTGATATTTTTATTTAGCAATATAGATTTTCCGAGAAGGTGCCAAATATTGTTTAAGAACAAAATGTTTGTTGGTAAAGATATAGAAAATGAATTCCCAACAAAAAATTAAATGTTAAAAAAAGACTTTAAACTCAATTCAATACACTTAAATAAATAGTCCGCCTCACTGCTGGAGGTTATTGACGGTTTAACCTTGTGACGTAATAGTTCAACAAGTCAACATCCTCGCTTTTATTTTTTATAGCTCGTGACAATGTTATCAACAAGTGATAAGTCCTACCATGTTTACCACAGAGTTAATGAACAGTACTTGATTCCTGAACTCAGTCGGTAGTGAGTCTTCACAATGCACATTAATATTAGGATACTAGGTTTGATTCCCGGCTTGGATGAAAACTATTTTTGGTGAAATGTGGGTTTACCCTTTCACAGTGACGAATTAATGGTTGGGGTTTCAATGGATTCACTTAAGGGTAGTTTTATGAAAGCTAGTTTTTGGAAATTTGAAAGTTTTAAAAAAAAATTGCTTTAATTATTTTTGTTTAAATCGGGCATCTATATAGTTTAATAATATAAAGAAAAACTTAAATGTTACATTTAATCGTAACTTGACATTTTATGTAAGAACTTTACGACAAATAGGCCTAGTCAAGATAAGGTAACATGAGTTGATAATGGTAACAAGTAACACATTTATTGAAGATAAAAGAGCCATTATCAACTCATTTTACCTTATCTTGACTAGGCCTATCTGACTTAAAGTTCTTACATAAAATTTCAAGCTATTTTCGAATGTAACATTTAAGTTTTTCCTTATATTATTAATATTAAATATATCCTTACTACAATCAACAACGATTATTATTAAAACATTTATGTAGTGTTTTACATAAAAAATAAGAATGTGTGCGTGTGTACATTAAAAAACTACACAATTTAAGGGAAATTTACTTATACATATTTTTTTAATGTTGAAAAACCATGATATGAATGCGTGGATGGAGTATTAAAAGCGTTCATCATAGCGGGCCCAACTCAGCTCCCAGCTCGCGCGAGGTATTATGGGAGTAAGATGGAAAAGAAAAGACCAAGATATGACAGAAATGTGTGCAGTACATTCGTATTTGAATGATTACTCGACATTTTCCGCGGTGACGATGGGGGACAAAGCGACAAAGTTTCTTGTTAATAACTACAGTATGTCTCTATTATGACAGAATACAGATTTGTGCACAATGCTTATCTAAGAAGCCATTCTAAAATGGTCTAAAAAGGGCCTTTTCAATGCAGTTTTTATCCACATGTCATTTAATATTTAAACAATGTTCAGTGTAAGGAACGTCTATTATCTATTTATCTCCATTAATGTTTAATCAGAAATGATCTACGTTCAATAGTGTTGGTGTAACTTAACGATTTCTTTCCGACTGTTCCACTGAGTTGATGGGCATGTGATGCACGCACTTAATGTTTTCATTAATCTTTGGACTAGATTATATTCACCCTCTTCCTCTAAACGTTAATTATAAATATACTATCAAATGAACCCAGTGAATATGACAACACAGTTTTCATTTGAATTTCAAGGACACTTACTACTCGAGTGTATAAATTAAAACCTTCTAGACTGATAAAGAAACAAGGTGACTTTTCAAGCTTCAGATACATAATTAAAATACAATAGTTACTAAATGTCTCTCTCTCTCTATATATACATATACATATATATATACATATACATATATTAAGCATGCGTATTACCGCCAATTTGAGTTATACGCTTATTTACTAATTACGCTAGTGGGTTAGAGGTGAGTAACGTAGAATTTAGAGGAAGTGTGCTCACATCTGCAAAGAGAGAGTGTGGAAACGTTTTAGGAAAAACCACCTTTATTACACCAGACCAGGATTGAAACACGATCTCTCGGTCATTGGCATTCTAGTATTTCACGAGAGTAGCGTCTTAGATCATGCAGCAACCAAAGTATTTTATATTAAAATTATTTATATCAGTATTTATTTTATTGTTTTTTTAATCATAGACAAATACAACACTTATATAACAAAACAATCTAACATATATAACAAACATATACATAATAAGCTTTGTTATTGAAAATAGCAGTGATAATACTGTGATCACGGATAAATACTACTCATAAAAGTTGCAACATTTACATTAAACTCATTATCACAACTAGCAAGGGTGTGCGAAGACAAATGTTATCGATAAGAAGCGAATCAGGATCGAACATGTGAAATATTCCTGACGCCAAATAAAAACATGTGAAATATTCCTGACGCCAAATAAAAACATGTGAAATATTCCTGACGCCAAAATAAAAACACGTGAAATATTCCTGACGCCAAATAAAAACACGTGAAATATTCCTGACGCCAAATAATAACACGTGAAATATTCCTGACGCCAAATAAAAACACGTGAAATATTCCTGACGCCAAATAATAACATGTGAAATATTCCTGACGCCAAATAAAAACATGTGAAATATTCCTGAAAATGAATAATAGCTCTAATATTTTATTAAAATGTTTTAGATTTTTTAAAAAAGAGCTTATATTGGTGATATTACCAACACTTTATAAACACTAAACATAGTTTACAAAATGTTCAATATATTTTAATCGAGGCTGAATGATCAATTTGGTGTAACAACATGAAATTCAATTAAATGGTAATGTACAAAACTGCACAGAATGATAAAAATTGAACATAAATGTGTTTTTAGCTGTCAATAGTTTTTTGTGAAGTTGTAGTTTTCGAAACTACGCACACCCGAAACAGTTGGTGATTACATATTAGTTTTGAAATGACTGTAATAGCTCAGATTAAAAACTTTGTAGATACTGTACTATTAATGATTTAACAACACTTTATGCCCCACGGCTTCCAAACATTACATTATAGAAACTATGGTGGTATCGTGCTGAGCTAAGATAATTTTAAAAGTGGTAGGTCTACAATTTAAAATATGGAGAGGGTAATAAAAGTGGAGGTAACATTTGCATTCAATTTAGTAGAAATATTTTAACCTAACATAAAATTTGTATATACTTTCCAAGCATAGAAGTAATAATTAAATTAAATATAATTTAAAAATTGCATCTGGACACGGGAATCAAACCTGAGAACTTTGAAGATTTTTAGTTTATGGAATTCAACTAATATATTTTATGTTATGCATAAGTAACAAATAGAATGGAACCATAATCTACACAGTAGCCTACATGCCGTGAATATTAAATTTGTTCTGCACACACATACACAATTTTTTATACACACACACACATACATATGATATATATATATATATACTCATATACACACACGTATATGTATAAGGGATTGCTAAAATACTTAACTTTAGACTTAAAATATATATTTACACATTTATCAAACATCTTCTATTATCTTATAAAGTGTATTCCTATGCATTTAAATATATTAAAATTTTGTAAGAGACATATATTTAGAACGGGTACTTTATCATTCACAAAACGCTACTCACTACAAAACCGCACTGATTCGCAGTGTCGGCCTGTGATGTAAAAACTAGGGTGTTAACAAAATCAAAATTATAATTAATACTTTGCAAATATATAGTTTAATTTTATCAAGACAATACCAACATAAATATATGGGTCTATATTAAGTTTTAAAATCAACATAGCACATTAATACGTATAAATAGGTCTACATAATTATATATACAGAGTGTTCGGAAACTCATAGCTTTACATCTTGGAGCACAGCAGCAGAACGTACCACAATTAATAGTAAACAACACACCAGTCCATCTAGAAATGGGAGTACGTTCTGACGTTCATCATTATTGTCTTACATCACAGACAGTGCATGCCATTATCACATGTGTAGTGCTGCGCGCCTAGCTCCTATGCAACTTGATGTACACACATGCTTGACAGCTTTGCTCTCCAGGCGCTACACGCTGAAACTTTGAACAACATTTAATGGTATTAGCATATTTTTCCGGATATAATTGTATAGAGATATTGTATTACTTTTGGTTCAAGCAAGCTAAATGTGGAGTTTGGGCTATGAGTTTTCGAACACCCTGAATCTAGCGACACCATAGTGAACCAGAACAGGTAAGCTCACTATTCAGATTAAACAAAGAATACACACGTCTACCTGACCTCAAATTGACAACAATGGCATTCTTGTGGAAATGTAATTTTCGTGATTTTAAATTTTCTCATAATATTTAGTTGTCGTTATATGAAATAGTTTGAGTAGCCATGGTTTGTTCAAGTATTTATCTCTTTACTAACCAGGGGAGCAAGGAAAACAATACAAATAATTGATTGAACTACAGGTACATAATCAATAGTATTTTTTAGTAATTGTTAACTTAGCAATGGCGTTTGTAATCACATAATTTGTTTTAAAAACCTTTTAAGTTAAATTTGGTTCATAGAATCCTAGCCTTTCAATTACAACACTAAAATGATAGATAAATTTATCATTATTAAATATATAATGCAGTTTATTCATATTCAAAGGAATATTATAAACAAAATACGACCTTATTATGTATGCTTACACTTTAAATAAGTTAATATGCTTTTTATAATACAAATAACTATATTCTATATTTGGCGACACAAGGTTTAAACAAAGTATCTTAATATATAGTTTTTAAAACTTCACTCCAGAGTTACCAATCAAAAGAAAGACAGTTAATTCAAAATGTTTCGTTAAAACTTCTTGGTTACCTCTCTCGACTGAAAGTGACCGGACCCCATGAGGGTCACAAACCTCCCAGTTTGTTTGGATCAGCACGAAAGGCCCGACTCTCGAGGATTGTGATAAAGGTAGCTGGCCAAAACATTAAAATGTTCACATCAACAGATGTGCACATTCCCCAGGCTAAATCTCCATAAGAGCTATGTAATTCTGTCATGCGCATGCGCATTAGCATTATTCCTGGTGCTCACATCGTGCTGCTCTACTGCATCTCCGGCGCCTGCACACGACACAGTTGCCAACATTACACCAGAAAAGCACTAACCACAATATAACAACGTGATGGTTTAAGGTGATAAATTATTACATAGATTTAGATAGACTAATTAGTTATTTAAAACTAGAATATTTTTTGGTTGTCCACGTGCACAGATGCTCATTCACGAGCCGCCATTGCCGATTCACAAATCACAAAATAATGTTTAATTCAACGTGAATAATATTAAAACTGTTGGGTTACAAATAATTTTTTTTAGTGTTAATAGTACATAATATAGAGATTAAATTATCATGTTCATAGATTGCTATACACAAAACTCAAGTCAAGATAAAAAGGTTTTATTTACTATGTTCTAAACTTATTTTTTTCTCAACATCGAGTTCGACTTTAGAAAGTCAACGTGTTTTATTGTAGGTCTGATCAGTGTTACCGCTAGAAAGTTGGAACTGAATCAAGATGGTTAGGTAGGTAGTTACTGCTCCAATGATCTGTAAACAAATCGAAATAAACAGTTTAGGTGGTGCACTTTTGTAGAGTCAATTTGCCATAGGAGGGCTGATAAATAACAGCTAGCAAAGGTTACCAGATCTACTTTCATACACCCCATTCGTTGATCTGCAAGATCATAAATGTTGATCTCTTGTCACTTCTTGGTAATAAGAACTTTCTCATCAAACAAATGGGTTTTAATTAATTTTATATTTTATTAGTTTTTACATTATTGAAACTTATCTAAATAACAGCTTGGATTTTATTTTATTTTATGGAATCAGCTTCTGTGGTTCACTTAAAAATGTTTTACAAATGAGAGATTCTGGCTTCTCTTCATAAATAAAGATGGCGGAACAGCCGAAAAAAATTGCCGTTGATGACGTCACATAAATAGTGTTCGGTTGTGCTTTTGCGCATCTGTTTACAAAATTCAAACGATTTATTATGAAATAAAAACTTTTGTTTCCCTCTTTCTCTAAGTTATAAATATATTTATTTAAATTAGTAGCCTACTATAAGAAGATACAAGTGTGAGTAGAATAATTTTTAATTCATTATTTCATGCACTATAATATCTCTAGTTGCCACAACCTCGAGAAAAAAGTTTTTTAATATATTTTATTCTTTCAAGAGTCCGAGCGTGTCTGCCTACTGAGCTAAGGGTCCCGGGTTCAATTCGGTTAGGGAAGGGT
The DNA here is from genome assembly GCA_902155825.1 of Timema genevievae. Taxonomy (NCBI): domain Eukaryota; kingdom Metazoa; phylum Arthropoda; class Insecta; order Phasmatodea; family Timematidae; genus Timema; species Timema genevievae. The sequence goes on from CABFWO010001224.1 coordinate 65,814, forward strand.
TAACATTAAAATGGTTCAATGCAGCTTTTAGGATAAGCAGAAGATTTAGCTTTTTTGGGTAGTAGACAGGAAGCTGTTGCAAGAAATTCAGACAGTTTATTAGAAACTAGTAAGGAAATAGGTTTAGAAATGAACGCTGGAAAGACTATATTGTACAGTACATGATCACACGGAGAACACCGAGTGGAGAAGATAGTTTAGAGATTACTGTAAACAACACATCATTTGACTATGTTAATGAGTTTATATATTTAGGAATAATTTTAACCAGCAGTAACGATACTAGAGTGGAGATTAGGATAATAATACAGTCGGGAAACGCATGCCATAGAACCGCGTTCAAGGTACTGACTGGAAAATCCAATGGGAAGAAACCAGTGGGAAGACCTACGCGGATGGGAGGATACCATTAGAATGGACCTGCAATAGATAGGGTGTAATGAGGTGGACTGGATAGAACTGGCTCAAGATAGAGATAGGGTGTCATGAGGTGGACTGGATAGAGCTAGCTCAAGATATAGTTAGGGTGTAATGAGGTGGACTGGATATAACTAGCTCAAGATATAGTTAGGGTGTAATGAGGTGGACTGGATAGAACTGGCTCAAGATAGAGATAGGGTGTCATGAGGTGGACTGGGTAGAACTAGCTCAAGATAGAGATAGGGTGTAATGAGGTGGACTGGATAGAACTAGCTCGAGATAGAGATAGGGTGGGATGAGGTAGACTGGATATAACTAGCTCGAGATAGAGATAGGATGTAATGAGGTGGACTGGATAGAACTAGCTCGAGATAGAGATAGGGTGGGATGAGGTGGACTAGATAGAACTAGCTCAAGATAGAGATAGGGTGGGATGAGGTGGACTAGCTCAAGATATGGATAGAATGTAGTGAGGTGGACCTAATAGAACGAGCTCAATATAGGAATATTCGGCATACTTTGGTCAATGTGGCAGTGAACTTTCGAGTTCCAAATGCCATAAATAAATAAATGATCCACTAGTTAATTTGGCCAATCAAAAATCGTTCTCCTCTTCACCAAGTGAACATCTTCCACTACGTATACAAAAGAGGAAAAATTTCTGAGATAGAATTGCTCAAGTTTTATTTCGAGATGACGGATGGTTTTGGCATAGTGTATAAGCTAAAAACTTCATTTATCTTTAAAATGTTTGGCAACTAAATTATACATTTTTTGAACCTAAGGTGCTATCGTAATGGGTTGTTATTCTTAAAATCCGAAAGTCTAAAATTAAAATATTTACTTACTCAACTACAGCATCAGCAGGACAAGTATACACACTAACCACACGACCTTTCTTACCGAGTAAAGCAAGGTGTAGTCCAAAGGAAAGAATCCACAGGCAGTGAACTGAACTTTGCGATGAAGAAGTTGCATAGAAAACATCTGCAGCTGAAATCAACCGATTATATTCCGATTTTAAACGTTCCCAGACTAGAAACATTAGTGACATTATTATATATTATTAAAATATAATTTAAGATTAATAACTTATAAAACTTATTTTAATGGACTATCATGAAGGTAAAAGTTTTTTTTTGTTAATTTGAATGCTCCTTCCCTTTGTTGGGGATAAACTACCAAGAGTTAGTAATCAAATTATATAGTCCGAAAAAAAATGGTTATTAGTTTAAAAATTAGTTCTGATTTTTTTCATTTCTTGAAATCAAAACATTAGAAAAATTGTAGTTTTAGGAAAATTTGAGCTATGGTATATAAATAATAAACCACAACAACCAATAAGCAGGTTGATAAAATTATACGTTCCAAAGGGATATGTGAACCAAATTTGGTTAAAATCAGTGGAAATCAAAATTACTTTAAATTAACAATTTTTTTAAATAGATGACATAATATTTAAAAAAGAGAAGGCCAAGTGTTTCTCTGACATTTGTGATCTATTTGACTTGTTCTTACTTCCATTGCTGTATTTCCGTTAAGGCTGGATATTTGAATATAGTTGACTGGAAAATTGGGTGGGGCGTGCAGTGGGGTTTGTTTTACGTGTAACATGTGTCGCGTGCTTAGGTAAGGAAAAAAGGAGGGGAACATTCGTGTAGTAAGCTATGTTTTGTTGAAAACATTACATGATAAACATTTGGTGGATATATCTGGTGAGCTCTGCGAGTGGTGGGAAATGTTGGGAAGGGAAGATTTTGGCTACGTCTGTAGAGAATGGTTGTAGGAAATCCGTTCTGGTTCGTACCAGAATCCTACTGTATAGTATTATTTTGGTGGATAAAAAGCCTACTGTCCCATATGTATCGGAAACATGGACAATGAATGTAAGAGAGACTAGAAAAGTGGAGGCCATGGGAGGGAGGAGGTTTGTGAGGAGCATGTTAGCTGTCACGAGGAGAAACAGGATCAGGAATTAAGTTATCCAGGAAATAATGGGGTACAGGGAGTACGTGAGATAGTAGAGGAAGTAAAACTGAGATAGTATGTGCATGAAATGAGGATGGAAAAAGAGAGGATGGTGAAGAAAATGTTGGAAATGAAGTATGTGGGGAAATAGACCGCAGGGGAGGCCAATAAAGAGATGGGAGAAGCAGATAACAGAAAGTGTTCAAGTGAGAGGAGAGGAATGGAAGAAATCAAAGGAGGAAGAGTGGTGGAAGGATAGAGGAAGATGGAGGCATTTTTCTAAAGTGACCCGGCCAGAGGCTGGAAAGGGTTGATGATGATGATGAAATAGCCTTCTAGAACGGGTTTCTCCACAAACGTTCTAAAATATCTTTTATCCTACCAAAATACGAAATAGGGCCTTTCAAAAAGGACTTCATATAAAAACCAGGATATAGTAATAAACGCTATATATTGTAATGATATGGAATTATACATCTCAATAATTCATTATTCACATCTATATTCAAAATTACGATATTATAAATGCGAGCGGGTAGTAAGATTTATTTGTGTTAAGTTGTTAAGTTGCAAGGTATGGCGACATCTTTCTACGTCTCTGTTTGAAAAGTCAACTCAGTTTTGTAAACAGAAACGCACCTGGTTGACCACACCCTTTTTCTTTTGGTAAGTTTCGAGAAGGAAATGTCGCTAGATATACCTCTTCAAGGTACGAATCACTTCACTTGCCTTCCTGACAAGGAGCCGTGTAGGTTGAGTCTATGACATATTAATCTATATTCTAAATTTTACTTGTCGGGAATTATCATGCATATAATTCAAGAGTCGGGCTCTTATTAAAATCTACAACGTGTGAGATATCTATCAAAAAACTGTTTATCTACTAAAAATAAAAACTATAAAACACCAGAAGTTTTGTTTTCTAAAATAAGACATTATCCCTTTTTAATTATTATAATACAGAATAACAAACTTGAAACCAATTCAATAATTATATAAAATATCACACTAATTGTGGCGAACAAACAAATAATATATTAAGCTAGCTCTTTTATACGTTACAATATATCTCTAAATTTCCAGCCAGTCGTTGAAATTATCAGTCTACCTCTTGTCTTAGCTGAGGATCATTGGTTTGGTTCAGCAGTTTATGTACCAGCACCGGGGTGCGGTTTGACTGTGGAAACAAAGAAATATATAATTACTTTCTATCAGAGAAATACAAGAACTCTACTTTGTTTTATATATCAGGTAAAAAAAAACCCCAGATATCAATTTGGCATAAATTAGATATAGGTAGCCATTTCCTAAAACTTTCAAATTCTCTAAAATTTGGTCATCAATAAGTGCTAGAATTAAAATTACGATTTTTTTTTCTCTGAGGTAGGGCCACATAAAATCAACATTTCGAGTTTGAAGAAAACCCATCAAACCATTTTTGGCTGTAGTACCAGAGATATACAGATATACAGACAAAATTATAAAGGCCGTATCACACGTAGATGTTGATCTAGTTATCTTGGGGTAAAGTTCTAGCCTCAGGACCCAATGTTCGTGGGTTCAAACCCAGTCAGGGTCAACTGATTTTTCGTGAGTGATAAAAATCCATAGCACAACTTCCTTCGGAGGGGAAGTAAAGCCGTCGGTCCCGTGTTGATTGTGACTTGTAAATAAACCCGGAAGGGTATGAGAAAATACCTTTCCCAGCAAAATTGGTAGGCCCTTTCACTCTCGCTCGTAGAAATTCTCGTGTGCTGTTATAATCAGTCCGTTTAAAAAAATGCACGTTAAATACGTCAAATTAATAAAAATAAATACATGTAGCAGGTTTCAACGTTGCTTTCTGACGCTGCTTATTGACGAATATTTATGTTGTAGTTCAGTGAAAAGAATGTGGGGGGGGGGTATTTTATCATCCCCCACTTCTCTTTTATTGGTTTACTTCGTGCCAAGATGTCTCGTGTCAACAACAAGAGGATAAATATTTGCTTCTACGGTATCTCTTGTTTCTATGGTTTTACCAAAGTTTCAAATTTTGTAGCGTTGAAAAAACGCACCAAGAAAATTGCGTGTGGACCCACTTCGGTGGGTGCATGGTCTAAGGCGCCACTCTCGCAATAGACCAAGAATGCCGATGATGGGGAGATTGGGGTTCGATCCCAGTCGGATACACTGAAAATGGTTTACCTAAATGGTTTCCCACTCTCTAGTTCTCCATTCAAATGGAGGTACGCTTAATCTAAATTCAATATTCCTCATCCCCAACAAATTAACTTGATTAGAACAAAGACTTATAGCCCGAACGGATAGTAAAACATGGTGCTACGAAGAAGAAAGAACAAAAAAAGGTGCGTGTAGTTGAGATATGGGTAGTAAGACGTGGGTTTATAAGCAACTCAAGAAGTTAACATACGATACCATAAATGTCCACATTAAAAATGTCCAAAATATAACAAGGTTTGTGTAGAAAGTTTATAAAGTTTGGTATAAAGTTCTAAAGTTTAAATTTGGAGTTTTACTAATCGCTGGTTGGTAACCCTTTTTTGTTTAGAAATAAATGTGGCATGTAAATGGAAAAGGCTGTATGTGCCATTTACCAGATTTTAAAGTAAAAACACAAAAAACTGATAGCAAACTACAATATTTTCTTTAAAATTTTGTGAAAATTTTGCCAGAACTTAAAAAAATTATGAGAACTACGTCGCATTAGTCCAAATTAGAATTTTGTTTGTTTTTAATTATGTTTTTGGGAATTTACCTTGAAACCGATGAAATTACCAAACCGTAAATCTAGCGGTGGGACTAAAAACTAAACCCGATAGAAACGGTACTTTCAGCGTTCACTATGCTATGCGCTTTTGTCACATTCAGCTTTTCCCAACCTAGCGGAGGCCTTACAAACTAAACCTGATAGAAATGATACTTTCAGCGTTCACTATGCTATGCGCTTTTGTCACATTCAGCTTTTCTCAACCTAGCGGTGGCTTTACAAACTAAACCTGATAGAAAGTACCATTTCAGCGGTTACCACGTCATTGGCGATGGCACAGAGCACAGTTTCCGGTAAAAAAACGAATTTTTCATAGTTTGGCACTTACAGAATTTTCCATTTACACGCCATAAAAGTTACGTGCTATTATCTGACCACGTCAACTCTTCAAGTGCAATATCGATTACTCTTCTTTACATAATAGACGTCTTATCATAATAGTAAGCTGTCCCCATTGTATTATCAAAGTATCAAGAGGCTAATTGATTGGTTAGTAGAATACCTTTTATATGCTTTTCTTATAATATGTTCGTAGGAATAGCTTATATTCAACATTGAAGCATTTAATTTTAAAGAACAATTATATATATATATATATATATATATCAATAACATATTACAACTTTGTTAATGACAGGCACATAAACAATAGTTCAAGTAAATTATGATCCATTTCGTCGGCCACATGGTCTAACAGTCTACTCTTATGTTGGACCAAGCTGCCAAAGATGGGGAGATCGGGGTTCGATCCAGGTTCAGTTTACTGAGGTTTTTACCTAAATGGTTTCCAACTCTCCTTCCACGTAAATGCGGGTGCACTTCCTCTAAATTAAACCTTCATAATTCCTAAACCATTAGTGTAATTAGTACATAGGCGTATAACCCTAACGGGTAAATAAGACGCGGTGCTGAAAATAATAATGTAAACTATGGTTTTGGAATGATATATTACGTTTATAAACCACTATTTTCTTATCCATATAGTTTGAGTCTTAATGTAATACTTAATTTCAATGTTTAAAATGGTGTTAACATTAAGATAAATCTATATAAATATATTTTTTTAAATACAGATTTTTATTCTATAATTTTAATATGTATTTATTTTGTAAATTAATTTATACACATTTCTAGTGATGATAAATTCTTATTTTAAAATTTCATAGACAGGGACAATAGGCTAAATACAACTTTATTTTACATTCTCAGCCTATGGGAGTGGTGGTGGTGGTGATGGGGGGGTCGTGGGGGTG
>CABFWO010001224.1:72299-115855 GCA_902155825.1 Timema genevievae
CAGAAAAAAATATTTTTTTAAATTAAATGTGTTTTTTTATCATTGATAAATTTGATGGGGAATCCTTGTGGGTTTGAAATATCCAATTTCTCAAAATAATCAATGTTTAATTAGCCAAATCCTTCTATATTAGGACTGATCCTCCGTACAAGCGACACGTTTCAATTTGTGACACACAAGAGTTAATAAACCCACAAGCCAACTTACCTCATACACAGTCAGGATACATGCTTTGAGTATCCACAATACTTTCAGAGAGTAGAATACGATACAGATAATGTGTGACACCAAAGATAATGAGGCGACTTCTTCCACATGCACAAGGTCACATATGATCAGCAGGGCACAATACAAGTGTGTGGTTATGTGGACGAATATCGACGCCACGTCTGATAACATACGGATCGAAAAGGTAGAGTTGACGAGATGAACGAGATCGCAAAGAACGTCGTGAAGACGAGTGACATTTCGGAGTTTATTCTGCGCTGAACATTCCATAGGAGTTGGTCCGGGTGAAACAGCTTGATCGGGTAGAATGGACCAACTCTTCTTGACCAGACCCAAGTTAATTCTCTTGTAGTTCCTTCCCATGCCCAAGATTTGCGAGTTCAAGTCCTCAAAGTAATGACACGCGATATAAACCAACGAGACGTATTGACATTCCATTAAAAATATGATCAAATCACTCGAAAAGACTCCTAGAACATAAACATCCAGACTCATCTCAGGAGTTGATGTGCCAAAGCTCACGGAATACGTAACGCCAAAGATGAACACCCAAATGACTATCTGAATAAGGATACATTTATTTATCTTTTTTGGAAGGATACCGTTTTTCAAGTCGTACTTATTTAAACTGATGATCAATTTAAACACCTTAATGAAGTCCCTATACTTCGAAATACTTTGAAGAATAGAAACGGAGATGACTAACATGATGCTTGATATTTGCAAACCAGTAGCTACAAATATTATATTTTTATATCCTACTCTCCAATATAATATTCGAAAAGACTCGGTGATGCTCACGAACAAAACCAGTACACTGTAAACGAAAAGACAGTTTGATTTTTCGATGTCGAAAGAAACGTCTAACGTCTTGAGCCGAAATGGCGCCACACCCAACAACTTGGAAGCTACGAAGAGGAATCCCAGGATTTTGTTATGACCCATCTTTTCGGTTGGCAGGAAACGTTTCAATGTCGTAGATGCCACTTAACCTGATTGAGCACATATATGACTAAGCCGAACTTTGTTTACCATTCAATGAAGCGGTAATTCCTTGCTGAACTAAAATATGACCCCATTTCATAAACCGTTCCTTAGTGGAGACATGTAAGCTATGCTTGCTTCCTTTCTGGATGAACGAAGTGTTTATCGATAATTTCATGAGAGAAGACATATCGTTTGATCAACTGTCTGGTTATTGCATTATACGGTCCTGGTTTAATTAATTGCTGCTCAGTGAAACCTATTATATATTTATTGTGTATAAGACAACATTTTAGACGAATATACTAAACTACCTGTTTAAAATTATCAAATTATTGTTTGGGGCAATCCTACAACAGAACTACAGGTGTATATTCAAACACCCCGCTATTTCCAATAAATACAAAGGTATTCATCGCTCAATAATTAATTATAATTAATATTTGAAGATTCGGCCCGATCAACTAAACTTGTTTATCGATTATATTATGAATAATTCATTGTTTCGTTTTAATGAGTTTTTTCTTTAAAACACATTTAATCTTACTTAAACATGACTATTTCCAGACATTTGCATTTATCTTTGGGTAAATATATTTTGAACATATCCACTTAATTTTGTGTGTCTCTCTCTTCCCGAGCTTAGACTAACGACATGTTATCCCCACATTTTATTGTTAGTACAACCAATCAATCAATCAAACAATCAATCAGTGTATATAATGTATAACAAAGCTTAATGTCATGCCATTGACATCTGGTGGAAACAACTGTTTGTAACATTGTGTTACTGCTGTGTTTATTTTTTTTATATAGAAACATTAATAATTATATTTATTTCGAGCTTAAAATACAAATGTATGAGTAAGTTTAAATTAATAATTCTATTCAACCCCCAAATTAATGGTATAATAAGGGATTTTGTTATTTATATAAAAAATAAATTAAAATAATTCACTAAATTAATGTATATTACTATAAATAATAAAATATTATTCCTTAAACAACAAGGGAGAAAACCAAATAATTTAGAAACAGATCTAATAAATTAACAATTTAAGTATTTGCTAGAACGATTTACTCTGATCGGGAGGTTGTGTTTAAATTACCACCCTATCCCTTACCGGGGATGATTTTCCTCTCTTGTCTTTTGTATAGTCCCTACGCGCGAATAGTGGTGCATTTCATTTAAGACTCAGCTTCCTCTCCACGATTATTTAGCCTTACCTTAAGTAAGTCCAGCAGTCAGAATGCTACTGACCATTTTAGAAACCTAAAATGAAGGGTACACAGGAAAAATGTTGAAATTCCAATTTTAACTCCAATTGAGTTAGTGCTGCCATCTGTTAGAAAATCACAAGACCTTTCTATTTAACTTTATATTATTGTTAAGAGAAGTTTCTGTCTTATTTAAAATAGTCAAAAAGTATTTGATGGGGTCTTTATGAGGTTTGAGTTACAAAAGTTGCTGTTGTCTTGTAAAGTATTTGTAATATGACTTTCCACCTTCAAATAATATGTGATTATGAGTGTTACTTTTCAACTTACCTTGGAACACGTTGATTTGCACGATGCCACCATGTAAAGTAATCCCAGGATAGACAATAGCAGCCACACCAACAGCTGAAAATCGAACGTCATGGCTGCATAGCCTCCTGATTCATAATCCAGGAGACCACCTATAAGATTATGCGCAATAAACACGATGGATATGAAAAATAAAGTTACGAGACACGTGATTTGGACGGAGAACGCAGAGTTGACTAGTATGGCCATTTCAGACAAGGAGCTGTCGATCATGACCAGCTCAGACAATACATTTTTCATTTTGTCGGAATCTGGACGAAGATATTCCCCAAAAGGGTGATACAGTGAATGATTCTGGTCGAGAATAGAGGCCCGTCTTGCATTTGTTTCGGATGAGCGACTCAACCTTCCGGATGTGTAATGATTGTTTTCAGATGTAAGGGGATAAACCTTCCCTGTTGGGATTTGCGAAATCCGTGACTGTTCCAATACGCGTTGGTTTTCCGTATCACTCAACTTGCCATTGACTTTTTCGAACCAATCCCCCAAAATGGCCACCATGCCACCAAAGATAAACAGCGTTACATACTCCTCCATAATGGCACTCATGGTTGAAGCCAATAAACAAAATGAGTACATTGATATTGATAGTGAGAATGGATTCATCATTACAATCAGAATAATGAACATAGAGCAAGTTTTTATAAGAAAACCCCAGCAATACTTAGTATATTTCTTATCACCCATCGGTAGTATTTCTTCTAACAGAAAGTACTTATTTATTATTGACTTAATTTGTTTGTAATTCATCAAGTTTGCGACATGTATGACGGTGTAAAGGGCTATGTGGATTTCAAAATGTGCAAATGAAGTTTTCTTGAAAATATGCTCCATATTTTTCTGGTAAATCTGCAGTGTTTCACTAAGAAGAAAAAAAGACAACATTAAAATTGTAAAGATTCCTCCAAAAACTGCTTTTGAAATAGAAAAGCGAAACTTACTGAAACGTCCATTTTTTACCTCAAAACTAAACGGTATTCTCATTAAAACACTGGAAACACTGTAAACTCTTTTACTCAAACTGTACAAATCTGACATTTCTTCAACTGATTCGGGCTTTTTTTTTAAAGAAAAAGAATTAACGGAACTCTTATTTATAGGCCACCCATCAATAATGCCTAAATGGAAATGCCTGTTTTTACCAAAGTCTATTTGTATGATTAAACTTGATCAACGTGCCATTGTCACGTTACGTGTGCTTTTATTCTCTAAACTCGGTCATTATTTTAATTTGCCAACAAAATTTAAGTGATATTGTTAAAACATAACATAAACAAATTAAACTAAACAACCCAACGTGACATGAAACATAGTTATGGTTTGGTAATTTTCACGCTCAATTTAATTTATTATCTTCCAATATATAAAAATTTTTTGACCTTCTTCCTCACATGACAAGACTTGCGTGTTTACTAAAGTACATAAATATTTATATGTAGTACCTACTCTTTTACCCATCCTAAAAAAGAAAATAAATTTGTTCTAAGGCCTATTTATCTCTCTTTATTTAAGATAGAATTATTATTAGCACCGCGTCTTACTACCCGTCCGGGTTATACGCACTTACGCTAATGTGTAATGGTAGGGTGATTGTGAGATGAAATGGAGGACCTACAGTTTAACGTGGGATCCGAACCACGGTGGAGGCCTGGCATTCCTCACATTCACAAGTTGTGATTAATACACGTCTTGTCAGAGGTGAAGGAAGGGTTTGGTAATCAGATAGGTCTGTGCCGGGATTGAGGATTGAACCCCGGATCCCTAGTACAGAAGTCTGACACCTTACCCCTAGACCGCCAGGTCACCCAGTTTTAAAGTAAAAGGTACAACAAATGTTCTCAATCCTTTATCTAAATTATATTTATATCAAAATCGTTAAAGTAACTTTTGACAAAATTGATTTGTGATCTTTTCAGCCATAAGTACACTAAGTAACCCTTTTTTTTTTAGGGTTGGACAGATAATTGCGAAAACATTCTCTGGAGGATTTTATGGGAGCCCTAAATACCAAATTTTAGCCTGGGTTGTGGAATATCGAGAGAAGGTTATTTATTGGGATATGTGTAAAACTATGGTTAGTGTATATTGAGGGAAAGCTATTGGGATGTATATAAAACTATGGTTAGTGTATATTAGAAAGATATTAGTGTGTATATAACTATATTTGTTATACATTAAGGGAAAAATTAAAAAGTATTGTTATTGTGATCTTTACTGAACAGTAAAGCTAGCATATTATTTTTTTTATTATTGATCCATTTCTAAAAGACTTTTAGTAGTGAAATAATTGACATACTTTGCCATGTGACAAAACTTATTTGATGAAGGGATGAAAACACGACATTTAACTTAATCTAGACATTTATAAAATAAATAACTTTATTTTAGGGTAGATTAAACAGCAAAATAGCATAGTTTCTAGAAATAACTTCGACGCAGAAATTATTCAAATCACTCTTTAGAACGAAAAATTATCACCCATTGAATGAGACAAAATTAGTTTTACATTATTTCACACACAATTTATAATCGGTGAACGACAGTTTGTACAGTATAAAAACGTAATTAGTTCAAAACATTAAGAATTTTAAGAATAAAAGAGCATGTATGACTCGGTGTATGGATGGTGTTGAAGCGAAGGGAGTATGCAAGGATATGGAAGTGTGGAGAAAATATGTATGTTTTTATGTATGTATGTATGTATGTATGTATGTATGTATGTATGTATGTATGTATGTATGTATGTATGTATGTATGTAATGCATGCATGCATGCATGCATGCATGCATGTATGTATGTATATATGCATGTATGTATATATGCATGTATGTATATATGCATTTATGTATATATGCATGTATGTATATATGCATGCATGTATATATGTATGCATGTATGTATGTATATACAGTATGTATGTATATGTGTATGTATGTATGTATGTATGATTCATTACTATGAAAGAGAAAATCATCAATGGCATTTTTACTAAGCACATTTGTAATCCAGCCTGGTACCTTTATATCAGAACACAGACACTCTACCGACTGAGTTATAGCGTCACACTAACTTAAGAATGATGCAGTAAAAAAATTACATTATTTCAGGTTCGAACTTTACTGAACATCCCTTTTGGTTTCCAGCCTGTGGCCTGGGTCAGTTTTTTATTCGAGCCATATATTTTCCACTACCAGCTGTTGTAGCTTCATAAGTCTTATAATTTAACTTAAGACTAGAACAGGCACAAAATCCAGTCCCCTGTCATTAATTTATCCCTATGAAAGGGTAAATCTACATTTCACCAATAATATATTTTCGGTCATACCGGGTATTGAACCCGGGACCCTTAACTCATCAGAAAATCACGCTACCGACTGAGCTAAGTTGTCTGATTAGATTTGAACTATGGTCTAAAATATTTCAACCAACCAGCCTCTTGGTCTAGTGGTTACCACCCCTGGCTACTAATCTAGAGGTCCGGGCTCGATTTCCGGCGGTACCAGAGGTATTATTTTCCGGAAAGAGGAATTGTTCATAAGATCATCATGGTCGGGTTAGTTGGGCTTAAATTAATTTTAATATTTCCCCTGACTGAGGGGCTCCCTTCACCGTATGACCCACCATCTTGGAAACAAGAGAGGTGGATTATAGTTGATGGGTCCTTGAGGTAAAGATGGAGAAAGGCGGCTGCCCTGCAGCCCTCTGGTACCATCGGGGCGAGGGAGTTCCCCGGCAGGAACGGGAATAGAATAGTTGAGTGAGTTTAGTTTAGCTTAGTTTAGTAGTTAGAATAGCTAAATTAGGGACGGGCGGGAAATAGGTAGGGGGTATATTAGGAAATTCAATATGCCAAGGGTGGAAGGAAGGGTGAAAACGGAAGTGTGGTGGTTAGAAAGTAGGCGGGGCACCAACTCCGATAGGGCGCCTCCCCAGATGGTGGATATGGGGATGCCCACCTCTGCTAGGTGCTTGGTGGACTTGGGAGTGAAATCCCGGACACTGTGGAGTGCCCAGCGGGGAAGAGTAATATACCTGGAGTGGACCAAATGGAACTAGGGGTGGTTGAATTTCAATTAAATTAAGAGCCAAAATCTGTTTTATGATTTTAAAAAGGAAATTCATATTGTAATTGTCAAAGTAAAGTCAAAATTATGCGAAAAAACGGCCCGGATTTAAAGTTTGTAAGATATCGGACCTGTAAACAAGGAATAATAATAATAATAATAATAATAATGATATAATAATAATAATAATAATAATAATAATAATAATAATAATAATAATAACGCCTTCATACATCATCTGACTGCTGGTATGACGTGTAGACAACCTCCAAGGCACACCCTGGACGACGTTCTGTTACCACAGAGCGGATAAAAGTCTACATACACGTCGACCGAGATAGATATTGCGTATCTCACGGTCAAATATGACATAAAAATATATTTCAATTTATGTTTTATCCGCTATTTCACGAGAATAGTGCAATTTAACTTTTATGCGTTTTACAAAGTTTCCCTATTCATATTTCGCAGATTATTATTATTATTACTATACCAATATACCAATATGACAATCTACCAATTACGTTAGAAACTTGTCGAATAATTATAATAATACATTCAATTAACATAAGTATAATCTCGAATTAAGGACGTTATAGACAGATGTATTTCAGTTTGACCATTGAAACTTACCACATTGACAATCCTCATACATTCTCCAAGACTCCTAAAATATTTTTAGAATGTAGAAAGCAGCAGGGTTGTGGAGTCTGTCAGACAGTGGAAAAATAGAGGAGTTGGAGTTAGACAGTAGGAAATTAGAGGAGTCGGAGTCGGACAGTAGAAAAATAAAGGAGTTGGAGTCGGGCAGTAGAAAAGTAGAGTTGGAGTCGAAGGTTTGGCGTACCGTCTTCATAGCCCTGTAAAGCAGGCCAGAGAGTGTAGTACGTAGAGACAGATATTACATCAGTTTAAAACAGGAGCTGACCTCGTTGACAGTTTTGTTACATTCTTCAAGGATCCAGAAATATTTCAGAGGATGTGAGCAGTTAAAGACAACGGAACAATCTCAATCCCATCAACAAGTCCACAAACTACCAGAAGTGAGCATTACATGCGGGAGGTTATAAGGATAAAAATAGAAGCCATATTTAGTAACATACGAAGCGAGAAGGTTGAGTTGACGAGTTGAACGAGGTCACAGAGGGCGTCATGAAGATGGGCGATGTTCCTGAGTTTATTTTGCCACAGATCTTCAAGAGCGGTCGGCTTCTGAGCTACACTTGAGGATGGCATCAAGTCCCAACTACTGATTATGGTATTTAGGCTCATTTTATTTATATTGTTTTGTAGGTCTAGGATTTTGGAACTCAAATCCTCAAAGTAATGACCTATAATGAGCACTGTAAAGACGCATTGAAACTCCATCATCAATTCAATGACGTCAGGAAAAATCATACCTATAATATTATATACATCCGAGTCCAACTGAGATGAGAAAGTGAAGATCACAACAATGTTTGTGCTGACTAATAATAAAAAACCAAATAACAGTATGAGTCAAAACAAATGTATGGCTATTTTTTGGAAATATTCCATTTTTAAAGTTGTACTTATTCAATGTGAATACTTAGTTGAAAATTTGAATTTAATCATATTATAAATAATTGCAACCGAGATGAAAATCACGAGGAAAACAATTTGAATACTTGTAGAGACACACACAATAGTTCTATAGCCAACTCTACAAAATAATATTCGGGACATTTCAATTATCTGTACGATTAGAACAAACATACTATACACAATCAAGAGAGTGGATTTCACTATTTTGGAAGAGTGCTCTAAGATTGTGATACTCATTGGAGCTAAGCCCAATATTTTGTATGCCATGGAAATAAATTTCAATATTTTCCTAGAACACATCTTCCGATACCATACATAACTATTTCCCCTGGCTTTGTTTGCTACGTCACGCAGATTACTAATGAGAATAACGGTAATGATTATATTTTATATATTAATCACAATGTGATCTACTTTTAAAAACGTTTTAGAATAGTTACATACTTAGGACCCGCCTCGGTGGCGTAGTCAGCTAACGCGCTATTCGTGTTGAGTTTGACTGCCGAGGACGGGGAGATCGAGGTTCGAATCTCGGTCGGGTGAACTGAGAGTGGCTTTCCCTAAATGGTTTTCCACTCTACCTCCACGTAAATGTGGGTTCACCTCCCCTATATTCAACCTTTCCAATTCCTAACCCATTAGCGTGATTAGTACTTAAGCGTGTAACCCGAACGGGTAGTAAGACGCGGTGCTAAATAAATAAATAAAATAAATAATACATGTTTTCTTCCCTTAACAACTCGAAATAATAACTTATATTATTATTATTTAGCACCGCGTCTTACTACCCGTTCGGGTTATACGCTTAAGTACTAATTACACTAATGGATTAGGAATTGGGAAGGTTGAATTTAGAGGAAGTGAACCCGCATTTGCGTGGAGGGAGAGTGGAAAACCATTTAGGAAAAACCACCCCCAGTTCACCCGACCGAGATTCGAACCTCGATCTCCCCGTCCTCAGTGGTCTGGCTCAACACGACTGGCGCGTTAGCCAACTACGCCACGGAGGCGGGTAATAACTTATAAAAATCGATTAAAATATTTCATTTGTAAATTAACTTTCTTTTAGAAATATTTTTTTTTACATTTTTTAAAAGGACAGTTGGAAGAATATATAAAATGGATTATACAGTAAGCTACATAATTTGTTACTTTATAATCACTTCGTGTTATCTTGAACAAATATTATTGAGTATTCTTCATAAGCACTCAAATTAGAAGGGTATGAGTACATTCCCTTTCACCCCTCACCTGTTCTCTTGCAGCTAGGGGGGGAGGGGGTTGATAATGGTGTGCATACTGCTATGTATTTCTTACTCAATCTAACTTAGCTTGGACGTACGTTCATTCTGCCTCTTCTCGCCGGACAGAAAACGTCCTAGCACGCGCATGCGTATTCATTGTATTTGTACGGTTTATATTAAGGTAACTAATGTTTTTTCATAAGAGTAAAGAAACAAGATATGTAATTTAGACGAAAATAAATACATCCATACAAGATTTGTTATAATATCAAATCACAATTTTGCATTTAAAGGATTTCGTGAATTGCAGCCCGCGGTCCATCCGTGGCCCTTAAGATAGCTATGTGAAGTCCTCGACTGTATATATGTCCACTATAAATGAGGATTCTGTTAGTAAAAAAATTATTTCCAGATGGTTCTTCCTAAGAAAATGTCGATGATAAGTAAGATGCCTGAAGTAAAAAATACACAATAATATAATTTTGTTTTTTAATCATTGACTATAACATAATGACAATATAATTAGATTGATATTATGTTAGTTAAAAATGAGATTTATCTATTAATTTTGAAGCATTTACATTTATTAAAGTACAATGTTTGTGAAGTAATCGTTTTTAACTCATTCTTTATAGCGCATCTATGGTTCTTTATCAAAATAAAACTTATGGACAAACAATTTTATTCTGTTTTTCAACAAACATTGTTAACAAATACACACATGTTGTTATAATACATTCTAAGTTGACACAGCTATAGCTTTTTATTTGAACACACAAAGTCTTCACAACATGAAATCTGTGCTCATAAAATTAAATATAGATACACAAATTGTTTATTAATTGTGCTACAAAGCCAATTTATAATTTAAGTATTTATTTCTGTCATGTTCTTCATGGATTTATTTGTGTTCCTGAACGAAAGTTGGAACTGAATCAAGATGGTTAGATAGGTGGTTACTCCTCCAATGATCTATAAATAACAAATATACATAAACGGTTAGGTACTTGTTGTAAAAATACTATTTTTAAACACAAGCGTATATAAAAACACGGTTTGGAAAGTGAGTCATTCAATTGTAACGTATTAATTACTACCACTAGTTTAAAGGTGACGTAGCAAACACGCACACAAATGATTAATATTTGTATCTCTTTGGAGTCAAATCTTAATTTTATAAACCAGTTTGTGCAAGTATATTAATTTGAAGTTTAAAAGGCATAGTGCAGTAAATTAAAACTGCACTTTGCTATATAGGAGTTAAAAGGGATATTCACACCGACCACACGACCTTTCTTACCGAGTAAAGCAAGGTGTAGTCCAAAGGAAAGAATCCACAGGCATTGAACTGAACTTTGCGATGAAGAAGCTGTAGAGAAAATATCTGCAGCTGAAACAAACGAATAATATTTTGATTAATCTCCTCTTTACAGAAAATTTTAAAAATTTGGAGATTCATGAATTTAACTTATATACAATTAGGTTTGTAATAGAACCAGGATAGCTCAATTGGTAATCATCCGTTTCGGTGGCCACAGGTCTAACGCACTACTTTAGCAGTTTTTTTTAGCACCGCGTCTTACTATACTTTCGGGTTATACGCTTATGTACTAATTACACTAATGGGTTAGTGATTGGGAAAGTTGAATTTATAAGAAGTAAATCCGCATTTGCGTGGAGGGAGATTGGAAAACCATTTTGGAAAAACACCCTCAGTACACCCGACCGAGATTCTAACCTCGATCTACCCGTCATCAGCAGTCTAGCTTAATATGAGACCGGCGCGTTAACTAACCACGCCACCGAGGCGGGTCTCTCGCAGTAGGCTAGACTGCCGATGACGTGGAGATCGAGGTTCGAATCTCGGTCGGGTGTACTGAGGGGTTTTTCAAAATGGTTTTCCACTTTCTCTACACTAATGTGGGTACACTTCCTATGAATATGACCTCCCTAGTGCCTAAAACTATTAGTGTAACTAGCACATATGCGTATAACCCAAACGGGTAATGCAGTGCTAAAAAATTAGTATTATTATAATCGTTACAGTATTTTAATGGATTAAATAGCAAAGTTATTAAATTCACAGTGTTTTTGGTGATTGTATTTACCTCCTGGTTCAACAAAGGGTCCTTGGTTTGATTTAGAAGTTTGTGCACAAGAACTGTAGTTCTGTTTGCCTGTAGGAAACAAAGAAATATAGTAATCATATCTTCGACGAGAGAACATTGGCATATTATCTACAATAAACTTATTTTAGTGATAATTAGAATCCTGTTCTATCAGTGAATTTAATTAAACTACTGCATATTCGTATTCCAAGTTAATGAGCATGTAGGTTGGATCTGATTAGGTGGGGGGAGGGGGGAGGAAGTAGGAAACGCGATAAAATGCCAGTGTTTTTGCAGTTTTTATAACAACACGTTTCTTTTTGACAAAAATAAATAAAATATTGCCTCAGGAGAAACATAAGAGTTTAATTTTATTCGCATGGTGATATCAACATTAGTTGAATATCTGCCATTAGCATAGCGGCATTAGATGACAAACTTTTTAAATGAAGAGAAAAAGTTGTCAATAAATTCCGGACACCCTCGATAGATATTCAACATCTGTTGATATCACCACGTGAAGAAAGTTAAACTCTTTGTTTGTACTACAGTAAAGGAATACACTATGTCAATGTGAAAGAAGCGTCTTACGTTGGTTTGGGGATGTTGAGAGGATGAGTGTGGATCAAGTGATGAAGAAAATATATGAAAGTAGAGTGTGTGGATCAAAGGGAAGGGGTAGGTCATGTAAGACGTGGCTAAATGTATAAGAATCTGTGAAAAGAAAAACATTAAATCTTATAGGAATAAAAGAGCATGTATGACTCGATGTATGGATGTTGTTGAAGTGAAGGGAGTATGCAAGGATAGGGAAGTGTGGATAAATTTAGTGAGGATGGATTAAGTACGGAGTTTTTTTTTTAGCTATTTGCACAGTTTCTTGCCTACCCCGCAAGGGAACGGCATGATTAGGTCTGTGTGTATGTAGACCTATGTATATATGTGTGTATGTATGCATGTATATATGTATGTATGTAAATATAGTTTAACATATTTTAAAAGATTTGAGATGTTTTAAGCACCATACTTAAATATCATATGACATATAACTTTCATGTTATCTCACTTTTTACTTTCTCTCTATCTTACAGGTAGAGAAAGTATGGTGATCGTCAAAAAAATCGAACTCGAGATTTTGATGAATTTTGACGTTTCATGACTCCCTGAATCCGAAAAAGTGGTTTTTGAATTTCCGTCTGTCTGTCTGTCTGTACCTCCAACTAGAGCCTAAACTATTTTACCGATTAGCTGAAACTTGATATCTAGGGTTTTCATAGGGTTGCCCCGAGGGGTTTTTGGAATTGGATATCTACCCCTAAAATTAAGGGTAGTTTACTGAAGGGAAAAAAGAGAAAAAGGCGATTTTCTCAAAATCGGCTCTAACGATTTTGATTAAATTTCATTTATGAACATTAATAAATATTCCAAACAAAATGGCTACTCTCAATATTTCGGCAAAATGGCTTTAAGGGCTCCGGTCTGATGCGTAAATTAACATTTTTTATAATAGCTCCGAAACTATTTGAGATATGAAATTACTTAGCATTACAAATATGTATATATATTTATAATACAAATATTTTATTCGAAACATATTTTTATAAAATCAATAATTTTCAATCTATACGCAATTATATATATATTTTTAACTTTTTGGACATTAAAGCTTAAGTATTGCGACCGTAAAAAAAACTAACCTGAAATGTTGATGGATGTCGACGTCTCATGACCCCCACAACCCTAAAAAATAGTCTTTGCAATGCCGTCTGTCTGTGTGTCTATAAAAACTTAAAATTAAGGGTAGTTTACTGAAGGGCGAAAAGAGAAAAATTTGGTTTTCTCAAAATCTGCTCAAACGATTTTGATTAAAATTCGTATCTAGGCGTTGATTAAGATTATAAATAAACTGGCTATTTTCATTTTCCTATGAAAATGATTTTTAGGGTACTTTACAGAAGCGTTAATTTCCGTATCTCCACAACTATTTGAGAAACTAAACAACTTATCATTGCAAAATTGTAGGACTATTAGAAATAAAAAACTTTTATTTGACATATATTTTTATAAAAGCAACAGTTTCTGAGATATTTGCAAATATATTAATACAATTTTGTGAGCTTTAGTTGTAAACATATACTACTTAAGTCTTAACGCAATAATTCTCCAATGCCATAGAGTAATTAAATATAAGTATCTAAAAAAGTATGTTATTTTTCCTTAAATCTCTTAGGAGAAATGTTTGCATAGCAATGATCTATCTCCATTTTAGACTCAATAGTCAATATTTACATTTTTTATTGGTCAAAATGTATAAATGAATAATTAAATATCAATGCGATGACTTGAAGATCTGCAACACCTTATAAAATGTTAAAATTTTAACCAGAAATCGAAATTTTAATACGAAGTGTTGACCCTTGTGGAAGACATTAAACTGTTTGAAATGCTCTTAGGTGGACAAAGATGCGCCTCTTTTCTCATTGATTCTATATCATTGTATATTATTTTATGCGTGTTCTTATGTGGAGTGGTGATGATACAATGTACATTATTCCGTTCAGAAATCTTACGAGTTTATAGAAAGAGAGAGAAAGTCTGTGCGGTGCGCCGTACCATTTATTTTAAATAAACTGTTAATGTATACTCGATGATATGTGTTGCTATAAGCTTGTCAGATTAGTTAACTACAAAACTAGACTTAGTTTTGAACGATGCTGAAAGATCCACATGTTATTACTAAACTTTTATAAAATTATGAGCGCTTACCTTTCCAAAGGTATTTGAAGAGTTGATGTTATGGTACTTTGTATCTATGGTAACATATACAGCAGAAACATGGACATTGAGTGTAAGAGAGACCAGGAACGTGGAAGTCATGGGAATGAAGTTTGTGAGGAGCTTGTTAGCTGTCACAAGGAAAAACAAGATTAGGAATGATGTTATCCAGGAAAGAGATACAGGGATCTAAGTGAGATAGTAGAGGAAATAAAACTGAAATGGTATGAGCATGTAATTATAATGGAGGAGTGGATGACAAAGAAAATTATGAACATGATGTGTGTAGTAAAAAGACCGAAAGGGATGCCAAGAAAGAGATGGGATGAGCAGTTATTAGAAAGTGTGCAATTGATAGGAGAAGCATAGAATCAATTAAAGGAGGAAGAGTGTTGGAAATAAAGAGGAATATGGAGGCATTTTACTAAACTGACACAGCTACAGGCTGTAAACAGTTGATGATGATATTGATTTGGAAGTAGGGGAAAATGCTGGTCTGCAAGCAAGTTATTGAAGTTGACTATGGTAAACACAACACTTTTTGTATGACATACAGTGTTTTAGTTTGAACAATGGAACTTACCTCGTTGGCAGTCCCCACACACGCTCGGAGGATCCAGCAAGCTTTCAGAATGTAGAACATGGCCCAGAGATAATGAGAATTTAGAGACAACGAAGCAATTTCGTTCACGTCATCAAGACCGCAAACGATCAGAAGTGTGCAATACGCGTGGGAAGTTATGAAAACAAATATAGAAGCCATATTTATCAAAATACGAAGAGAAAATGTTGAGTTAATGAGTTCGACGAGATCACAAAGGTCGTCATAAAAATGAGTGATGTTTTGGAGTTTGTTTTGCCACAGGTCTTCAAGTATTGTCGCCTTTGGCGTTACAGCATGTGAGGGCACCAGGGACCATGTCCTGAAAATAGTACTTTGTCTCATTTTACTTACATTGTCTTGTAGGTCTAGGATTTTGGAGTTCAACTCTTCAAAGTAATAATCTGTAGTGAGGACTATAAATACGTATTGGAACTCCATCATCAATTCAATAATATCAGCAGGTATCATGCCTAGAATATAGACATCTAAAGCCAACTGAGATGAGAAAGTTAGAATTCCTACAAAGTTTATGCTACAAAATATTAAAAACCAAACAATTATATGAGTCAGAATCATTTTGTTGATCTTTCCTGGAAATATGCCATTTTTCAAGTTGTACTTTTTCAAAGTGGACATATTGTTGAACAGCTGAATGAAACCATTGTACTTCACTATACCATGAATAACTGCGGAGGAGAAGCCTAGCATCAGACAAACGGTTTGAATCCCGGTAGCAACAGAAACTATATTCACATAGCCAAGTCTCCAAAGTAATAACCGATACAGTTCTGCTAAAGGGACGATAAGAACGAAAAGACTATAGACAATCAAGAAATTTGATTTCACTATTTTGAAAGAGCTAGTCAAGGTTTTTATCTGAACTGGAGCTAAGCCCAGTATTCTGGATGATATGAATAGAAATTTCAATACTTTCCAAGAAGCCATATTCGTATGTAAAAGCTGCTAGCAACCGTTCACAACAACGTCATGACTCAACTAGGGAAAATAACATCAACGACGCGTTTTTAATACGCCACTTAAAATTAGGTCTGACGTCAAAAACGTTTTAGGTTGATTACAAGCTTAGCAAAACATGTGTTTTAATTTATTAAATTTGTGTGAAATAATAGATTGTTAAAATCGATTAAAATATTTTATGTTGATACTTCACAGTTTTGTTAATGTTTAAAAATACTGTAAGAATTTTTATAAACCATTGTAACAGACACAAATTTTACACAATTTCCCATTATTTTCCGGTTTTAAAATCTATTGGTGTAATTTTGAGTAACTATTATCTTATGGACTATAATTGTATCTGCGTACTGCACTACAGGAGGTTCACGAACAAATTATACAACGCTTTAGGGGCTGTAGGTGGGTGGTGATGGAACAATTTGATCAGAGGGACCCATAGCCAGAGGAGATCCCTTATAGATGAAAATGGCGACGGGAATTCTCAGGGACAGGTATTATTGTCCCGTATCTGACTTCGTCACTTTAGGGGAACCAGTTTCTCGTAGTCGCTGGAACCAGTCGTGGATACATGGTATGCGTTGCCGCCTGTTAGGATATCGTCTACGGTACAGCCTGTCCGCTTCTATGGGAATCTCCATACTCTTTCCCATTCTCCTTACACCAACGCCATGTCCATCTGCTCCGCGAAACTGTCCAGTGGCATGCTCACAGTCACGTAACAACGGCACAAGCACCTGCAGGCACGTGATATGAGCCGTCCCTGCAGCCGCAGTTAAATGGGACAACCCCTACACGTGCGTACAATACCACACTCAATTTCCAACAGTTGGTTGTCACATTATTTTATGGTAATGACATGTAATGAGGATGGAAAAAAGAGAGGATGCAAAAATAAAATGATGGAAATAAAGAAGATAGTAAAAAAGACCGCAAAGGATACCAGGAAATAGATGGGAGGAGCAGATAACAGAAAGTGTGTGCAAGTGAGAGGAGAAGAACTGACGTAATTAAAGGTGAAAGAATGGTGTAAAGATAGAGGAAGATGGAGGCATTTTACTAAACTGACAGGGCCATAGGCTGGAAAAAATTGAGGATGATTATTATGTTAATGATGATGATTGTCCCATACCCTGCCCCTGCACATTTCCGTCACCATTTTTGCCTAGAAAATTTATGAATACGAGTCCCTCATAGCCTATCAATTTTTTTCCAATTAAACACACACATCTACCTCTCCCCCCCTAAATCATTGTATAATTTGTTGGTGAACATCACATACACGTACAGACAGGTATGTTTAGATTAGAGTTGTTCAATGTTTTAAAAAGTAAATGTTTGTGTAGGTTGGTCCATAGGAAAGTACAGGCATCTATTTACGAATGTGTAATCAACGCTGTATATCGATTAATGCTTACAAGAGTCCCTAAGGTGCGTTTCTAGGGCTTCTTGTGCATGTCCTGCACCAGCTTTTATATTTTTTAATAAATAATCGAGACAAAATGTAGAAATTTAAATTAATCATATTAGAAAGCAGCACAAGTAAAATTATATTTTGTACCCTTATCATAAATGTTTAAATAATTAGTTTTAAGCCACGAAATATACAAAGTGTGTACCGCTGATGGTAATTGGTGAGTCTCAGAGCTATAAACGTGCAGATGGTGATTAGTGAGTCTCGGAGCTATAAAGGTGCTGATGGTAATTGGTGAGTCTAGGAGCTATAAAGGTGCTGATGGTGATTGGTGAGTCTAGGAGCTATAAAGGGGCTGATGGTGATTGGTGAGTCTAGGAGCTATAAAGGGGCTGATGGTGATTAGTGAGTCTAGGAGCTATAAAGGGGCTGATGATAATTGGTGAGTCTAGGAGATATAAAGGGGCTGATGGTGAATTAAATTGCCATTTAGATTTTTTCTCTCTCCTGAGTTGTACACTCATTTATACAGGGTGAGTTATCCGGGTATGAGCACAACTAAACTACTAAACAAGTTAATAGCATCAGATCTGCTTCGGTGGCCACATGGTATAAGTTGCTACTCTCGCAGTAGACTAGACTGCCGATGATGGGAAGATCGAGGTTCGAATCTCGCTCGGGTGAATTGGAGAGGTTTTTCCTAAATGGTTTTCCCACTCTCCCTCCACGCAAATGCGGGTTCACTTCCTCTTTATTCAACCTTTCCAATTCATAGCCCGTTAGTGTAATTAGTACTTAAGCGTATGACCCAAAAGGGTAGTAAGACGCGGTGCTAAGTATTATTTTTATAAACCTTATTATTATCCATTGGGAAGTTATGTTTTTAATTCTTAGCTGTTAAAAATTGTTTGTAAATAAAACATAAGCAATGTATTATTTTTATGTGTGTTTGTTCAGCTATTTATTATATAAAATTGTAGTGAGTCTTTAGCGTGACCCAATACTAAAAACCTCGTAGCGAGCCTAGTACAGTTTTATTTTCATATAAAGGGCCTTAAATGTTATCTAAAAATGTTACTAAAGCTACTCTAATGGATTGATATGTCAAGTCACATGAGCTGAAGCTTTAACTTTTCATACAAAGAGTATCAATACCTTTTAAATAACATCCATAGGATAATAAAATGTAATAAATATTAATTGCCAAAGTATATGTTTGTACAATATAAAATGGCTATTCATATCAAAATTCGACTGCAGCTTTGATTTTTTAGAGCTTTCTGAGTTGTGAAAGACAAAGATTACTTAGAAAGTTTTGATAATTTGATTTTTAACAAATCTTTATTCACATACATAAGAGAAAACCTTTTTTTGTTGCAAAAACAACAAATAATTTATCTTAGTTCTAATATCAATATAAATAGTTATAATAAGCTACTTAATATTACATACAAATTTTGAAATAACTTCTAATTTAAATTATGGGTACGTGACAATAAATGATATCGGATGTAAAATAAACATTCGATATTGAATTAATTATTTTGGGAAAGTTTAATCACTATACTATAAAGCCACATGGCTGATTCACTAACTGACATTAATGTTTACCCACTTCCAGATGAGATAGAAACTTGAAATTTGGCAAACTTATAGCTTCTAGCCTGTAATCGTCGGGAAAATTCCAAAAAATTAAAAATTTTAATTTACAACACCCGAAAAAAATTCAAAATCGTGGAGCAACTTTAAAGTCGGTGCGGACTTTTCTTTGGATTGCACCAGAGCTAGATTTTTTGATTTTAGGTAAATTTTGCACATTTTCCACACACCTTTTTTAATTTTCTGACACATATGGGACAGCTAGAATCATAAAATTGTAAAAATAAACCAACGTTCAAAACAACGCTTGAATTAGATTAGTTTACACTCACTGGGGGTTTGGGGGCGGAGCCCACAACGATCAAAGCGATTATATATATATAAGCCTGCAAATGTTAGATAAGTGTGAGGCCTACCTCAAGGTCTCATTGACACGAGTGAAATGTTATGGCTGTAAGTAAACTAAGATTTTAGTACACTGAGCGTTGTAGTGTCATGTGTAAAGCTATATTAATTTGTTGATATATTATGTTAAGAGAAAGGTATGGTTCTGTATAAGTATTTGTTTGGTTTACGTTGATCAATTGGATTTGACCTGGCTCATGCGGTTGATGAATTAACGGTTCGTGGTAGTGTTTACCTTTTCTGACCACAGTTGGTTGTATAGAAAAAAAAATCCGTATTTAATAGTTTCTAAAACATGTTTCAGTACGTTGAAAAGAAGTCCATAAAACATATTTGATTTACGATGAATATATACGTATTGTGTTTGGTATTTTAGAAAGTAAAAAAATAAATACCATTCTTCTCGTAAGGATATGTATCGAAATATCACAATTTTAAGTTAGCAAAATCTTTTTATTACTTTCGATGGACTCTAAACATGTTTCAAATCAAACAAAAAATAAAATAAAATAAATACAAGACAAATGTGTGCTACATCTAGGTATATATTACATTTTGATTTATAATTTCTCACATCAAAATAAAGTTTTGTGATCGTTAAAATTGTTGGCGTCGAGACTTTGATGAAACTTTAAGTTTTCTGTAGGTCCGAACCCAAACAAGTGTATTCTACCATTCTGTCTGCCCCCTGTCTGTCTGTCTGTCCCTGGCCACAGATCTGAAGCGGATTGATGGATTTTTTCCCCCCATTGTGATATGTTATATAGCAATATCTTGAAACCAATTTAAAAAAGTTTTAATCTAAGCCCTTAAATTAAGGGTAGTTTTCTAATGAGATTTTTGTTTTGGTTTCAAATGAATATATGGGAGTATTTGACAAGACAAATAAAACTGCATATTGGTTTTTTGGTGCAAAATTCGTTTAATGTTAGCTTACTGATTACTTTTTAAATATAAATATTTTTAAAAATGGGACTAGCAATTTGGTTAAAAATGGGTATTTTTTAAATTTTTTTACTTTATTAATAATTATAAAATTGGTTTTTTTAAATTTTTTTTATATTATTCTACTGATGGCTTGTTTTTGTAAATTTTGATTACTATTTGAGAATAACTAAACAATTTTTTTTTTCAAAATTGGTACTTGGGGATTATTTTACACCTATAATAATAATAATAATAATAATAATAATAATAATAATAATAATAATAATAATAATAATAATAATAATAATAAATAATGATGATGATGATGATGATGATGATTATAATATTAATAATAATAATGTATGCGTCTATTTCTATCAATTAAATTAATTTAAGTTTAATTTATTTATGACAAATTATAAAAAAAATATTTTTCTAAATTGGCCTTGAAGATTGAGTTCAAAATGGGTATCTTGGAATAGTTTTTCATGATAAATAAGAATATAGTTTTTTACAAACTTAATGAAAATCTATTTTTGAACATTTACTACTGCCAAGAAATAGTAAACAATATGAGAAAGATTGTGAGATTGGGTCGTACCATTTATTTAAAGAGTTATTGTTTATTAATCAATCCTTTGAGTAATATTTATGATGGTATGTGATGTGATTCATTACAACAAAAAGCTATAATTGGTTTTGTATCATTGACTATGAAATAATTACAACCATTTAGTTTTATATTTTGTTAGTTAAAAGAGAGATTTATATAAGTTAAAGTTTAACGCATGTACATTTATTAAAATACAATGCTTCAGAAGTAAACATTTTTAGCTCTTTATAAGAAATATAATATTCTTTCTACAACTAATATATATTTAGTTTTAAACTATGTTTTAATCAACAATGATAATTAATACAGACTTGGAATAGTATATTATAAATTTAAACAGTTATAAATATAATTTGAATACATAGTTTTCACAGTATGAAATTTGTTCCCATAAACTTAAATATAAATACATAAACGGTTTATTAAGTGTGCAACAAAGTCTATTTACTCATATAATCTACACATTTATTTCTGTGACGTTCTTGATTGCTTTCTCGAATTTCCCTAAAGAAAGTTGGAACTGAATCAAGATGGTTAGATAGGTGGTTACTGCGCCAATAATCTGTAGATAACAAATAGACATAGTTGGTTAGGTACTTGCTGTTAAATTACTATTTTTAAACACAAGCTTGTATCAAAACAATTATTTACAAACTGAGTTAATCAAAGGTAACATATGAGTAACGC
The DNA here is from genome assembly GCA_902155825.1 of Timema genevievae. Classification (NCBI taxonomy): domain Eukaryota; kingdom Metazoa; phylum Arthropoda; class Insecta; order Phasmatodea; family Timematidae; genus Timema; species Timema genevievae. The sequence goes on from CABFWO010001224.1 coordinate 94,080, forward strand.
TCAACACTAGTTTAAAGGACATGAGACGAATACATATTTGTATGATTAATAATTTTTAGACCTGCCTTGGTAGAACTTTAATCTTAAAACAGGTTTGTCCAAGCATATTGTGGTGATGTCTAAGTTTAATGATCCATGAGAATTAAACTGCACAATGCTATAGAGGAGTTACAAACGATGGACACACCGACCACACGACCTTTCTTACCGAGTAAAGCAAAGTGTAGTCCATAGGGAAGAATCCACAGGCAGTGAATTGAACTTTTCGATGAATTAGTTGCAGAGAAAACATTTGCAGCTGAAACAACAAATCATATTTTGAATAATAGTCCCTTTATAGAACATTTGAAATTATTTTGATATCGATGACTTTAACTTACACAAAATTAGGTTTGTAAAAGAACCGAGATAGCTCAATTGGTGATACGGTTTGTAATTCAAGCTGATCATCCAGATTTAACATTATTTTGCAGTCACATATGTTTCTTTCAATTTCTTTTCATTTTGAAAGTTGAATTGCCAAAAATGCATTTGGGGCAGCATCCAAAATTTAATTCAAAGCCTTTTTATTACTAATTAAAATATTGTATTAAAATTTATTACCACTGCAATGAATCAGAACCTTATTTTTAGGCCTTTATTAAAACTTTTCTATTACCAATTAAATTTTTGATTAAAATGGCAACTTTTAATCAAGATATTTTCTCGTTACTTGAAAATATTAGTTTACTGCAACTTACCTACTACACTGCACCTCTACCATTCGCCTAATTCCCTTTGAGAGAAGTTTGTATTACTTGATTTAATTTAATAAATATTCTAATGTGACTTCAAAAATTATTAGTATTACCTGCTGCATCTGTAGTATTATTTTTGCATAATAATCAAATATATTTTTTAATCTTAGCTAAAGCACGATTAAAAAAAAATATTGCGAAACATCACAAGCTATGGTATTTACAGAGTTAATGAGTCTTTTTTAAAAATTTTGGTTCAAATATCAATTTTTTTTGTAATTTCTTTGTATCTTTTAAGGTTTTTTTTATGTAACATATATTAATCAACTATATTTTGATAAACTGTTTCGATAGCTACGAAATTAAAAACATAAATTATTATTACCACCGCATTAATAAAATCACTTAGCTACTCAACATAGTGGGCTATATTCAAATTTAAAACATAATTCAGAGTATTTCTCGTTATAATATAAAGTATACATTAGTAATGAAGAGTGGTTTTACCTCCTGTCTTAACAAAGGGTCCTTGGTTTGATTTAAAAGTTTGTGCACGAAAACAGCAGTTTGGTTCGCCTGCAAAAAACAAAGATACATAATAATTATTTCTTAGATGAAGCAATAGTTTCATAAACACTCTAAGTAGCTACGGGAAATCTGCTCATTCAGCGACAGTCGAATTTATAAAACTTAGAGAAGATGCAAAAATGGGATAATATCCATGTGAACCAATTTGGTAAACAAACAAGATATGATTTATATTACTTCACCTTTTCAATACATATGTATATTTATTATCATGGCTTTATAATCAATGTTTGATGCCTAAATTTTACCCATGTTCCATTTTGTTAGTACAGTTATAACTTAACATATTTCAGTACGTTTCTTTGTATGAATAAATACCAACTAATGGGTGACCTGGTGGTCTAGGGGTAAGGCGTCAGACTTCTGTGCTGAGGGTCTGGGGTTCAATCCTCGGTCCCGGCACAGATTTATCTGATTGCCAAACCCTTCCTTCACCTCTGACAAGACGTGTATTAATCACAACTTGTGAATGTGAGGAATGCCAGGCCTCCACCGTGGTTCGGATTCCACGTTAAACTGTAGGTCCTTCATTTCATCTCACAATCACCCTACCATTACACATTAGCGTAAGTGCGTATAACCCGAACGGCTAGTAAGACGCGGTGCTAATAACAATAATAACAATAATAACAATAATAATAATAATAATACAGAGCATAGTTAAAATAATAAGAAAGGTTTGATCGCTTACTTATGACCAATAAATAATATAATAATTATGTCAGCCAATTACCAAATTAAATATATTCTCTTTAATTTTTGTACCCGAATTTGTGGACACACAAACAAAGGCGTCAAATTTATATGGTCTCGACCAATGGTGACGCGGAGATTGCAGCTTATATTCCGGCCAGTATAGTGAGTTTGGCTTACCCTAAATGGTTTAACACTCTCTATCCAAGTGAATTTGGACTTATTTCCTAAATATTGTACTGTCATAGCTTGGTACCTTTTGTCTCACCAAAATTCCACAAATCTGACGTAATCCAAACATCTATTGTCAGGTTGTTTTATATTAACAGTCACGTGCAAACATAATTTTTGATTATTTTTTTTACGTTGTTGTGCCAAATTGCATTAATCGGATGATATCGGGCCCTCCAAACTTCTCAAATATCTCATCTAGTTACCCTCGAGTCGCATTCTAGTCGGAGTGTTGTGAGCCATCGATAAGAATTAGAGATGTAGCATCCGGACTGGATCAAAGAGCTGACTGTTGAATGTTACCACACTGAGAGTAGTAGGAACTTTCCTAAAATATCTCTAAATATACATGTACAACCACATCACAAACTGTATATAACTAGTTCCTACTCAATAAACAACTGTTAGTGTACCCACACAATTATTTTACGTTATCCAATCCAAACCAATAAGCCATCCTGACAGATTTTACCTTGAAGTGACATGGTAGCAACAATACCGTCATAATCCTTAACCCGTTAGCATAAATGTTTGTATCTAACAGGAAATTACTAATACATGACGCAAAAACAACAAAAAACACTATAAACAATAATAGATTCTTTCACTTCCAAAGTGAATTGAAGAAGTTTACATACATGTCACATATAGGTAATCTTACCGTGTGAACATGTTCATAAAATTAACTGCACTATGTAACGATACTGATTTGGACCCCTCTCATATATGTAAAAAAAGTCATAGATGAAGGTATTTTTTCTTCAATAAATTGTATGTAAATTATCCTTTTAAGACTTCATCCATGGAGCATCACGCGCTTTTCAGAAATAATGTCGAAGGATTGCACCATTAAAGCTTATTTTTTCTTTCAAAAAGTTAACTCCGTAGTGTTTTTAAAAAAAGCAAGCGACGTCAAGTCTCTCTACCCAATAGGAAGCTAGCCTTCACGACACCTGTCGCCAGTACGCTTTAGATTTGTTGGTTTTGACACTGGCCACGTGAGGTCCAAGGCGCTAGGGGTAGGTCATATATAAGCTGCTTGTGCATATAAATATATAGAGTAGTCACATAAATCTACAGAACGTTGTAATAAACCAGTGCCATGATCTAAATAAATCGTGTGCAATATTAAAGGTTTTATTTATTTAATTAAAATTATCTAACAAACATTCTGTACCGCTTTAATTAGTGCTCGATCACGGGGCAATTATCAGCTGATTAAACGGTATCACTTTAACCGGCACCCCAATCAAACGTGGGGCAGAATAATAATTCCGTATCATTATCATAATTGGCGCACGATCACGGGGCTATAAATACCAATTATCTCACAAACGAATTCAAGAACGTTTCAAGTACCAATAAACAACAGTTTTTGTACGCCTTGAATTATTTCTGTTTGAAAGTTGAAACTTACCTCGTTGACCGTTGTCGTACATTCTCCGAGGATCCAGAAAGCTTTCAGAATGTAGAACACAGTCCAACGAATGTGGGACTCTGGTGGCAGTGAAGCGATTTCGTTTACGTTACCGAGACCACACATGACCATAAGTGAACAATACATGTGGGAGGTTATAAGGATAAAAATAGAAGCTATATTTAGTAACATACGAAGCGAGAAGGTTGAGTTGACGAGTTGAACGAGGTCACAGAGGGCGTCATGAAGATGGGCGATGTTGCTGAGTTTATTTTGCCACAGATCTTCAAGAACGGTCGGCCTCGTAGTTAAACTTGGGGATGGCATCAAGTCCCAACTACTGCTAGTGGTACTTAGATTCATTTTCTTTATATTGTTTTGTAGGTCTATGATTTTGGAGTTCAAACCTTCAAAGTAATGACCTATGATGATAACTGTAAAGACGTAACTAAACTCCATCATCAATGTTATCAGATCAGCAGGAAAAGTACCGATCATAACATCTCCACTGATCTCCCTCATTGCAGTTACAAATCCAGCAGTGCTAATGCTGACAAATAATAAAAGCCAGATAACCACATGAATCAAGATAGTTGTGCTGGTCTTTTCTGAAAATATGCCGCTCTCCAAATGGTATTTCTTCAACGAGGTGATCTTGCTGAATAGTTGAATCGAGGCTTTGTATTTCATTATATTATGAAGAATAGCAACAGAGACGACTGACATAATGCTCAAGATATGAAGACCGGTGGAAAGAGAAATTATGTTTTGGTAACTGATTCTAAGGTATAATAAGCGCGACATTTCTGTGAAGCTCAAACTTAGAATGAACAAGCTATAAACAATTAGTAAATTGGATTTCTCTATTTGGAAAGAACTGTCCAAAGATTTTATCCGCAATGGAGCTAAGCCCAATATCTTGAATGCCATGTATAGACATTTTATTAATTTTCTAGAACTCATCCTTCTTTAGTGAATATAACTGCTACTATCAACCTTCCCTAGCAACACAACTTAGCTGACTAAAGCCGATATTATTAATTATAATTGTTCTACATGGCACCTAGTATGTGATATGTGATACTTTGTCAAAAACGTTTTAGATTGATTACTTTCCAAGAAGAATATACTTTGTGTTTTCTCGCATTACCTAATTGGAATAATTATGTACTAACATCGATTTAATAAGAACTTTTCAAACGCTTGTCTTGTATTGGTTTTTCGGTGAGGGAGAAATTGGGATCGAATCCCAGTCTGGTTTATTAAAGGTGGTTTTCAAAAACAGCTTTCCTCTCGAAATTAATATTCTACTGTATTATTAAAAAATAAAATTTAGTGCCGCATCCTACTACCAGTTGAGGCTATACTCTTATTTAATAATTACGTTAGTGGTTTTAGGGATTATAAAAGCTATATTTAGAGGAAGTGTACCTGTATTTGCGAGGAGGGAGAGTGGAAAATTATGTAGCAAAAACCACATTCAATAGACCCAGGCGAGATTCGAACCGTGATCTCACCTTCTTCGGCAGTCGAGTCTACTGTGAGAGTAATGCATTAGACCACGCGGCCACCGAAGTTAGTTTTACTGTAATATTTTAATTTTAATACCGTGATATATTTGATTGTTTCCTGCATGCATTAGAAAATCACATTTTACATTTTTAAAGAATCTGAAACTTTTTTTTTTTTTAGCACCGCGTCTTACTACCCGTTCGGGTTATACGCTTGAAACATTATATTATTGTTAGATACCATCGTTCTAATAATGGATTAAATCTTTGTATTTTAATGATATTAGACCGAATTAAGTTTTTTAAGTGTGTTTTTAACAAACATTAACCATATAAATATAGCTGAAATACATACAAATCAAGAGTACTTTGAATATATCAACAAACATTATTATTAGCACCACGTCTTACTACCCGTTCGGGTTATGCGCACTTACGCTAATGTGTAATGGTAGGGTGATTGTGAAATGAAATGGAGGACCTACAGTTTAACGTGGGATCCGAACCACGGTGGAGGCCTGGCATTCCTCACATTCACAAGTTGTGATTAATACACATCTTGTCAGAGGTGAAGGAAGGGTTTGGCAATCAGATAAATCTGTGCCGGGACCGAGGTTTGAACCCCGGACCCTCAGTACAGAAGTCTGACACCTTACCCCTAGACCACCAGGTCACCATCAACAAACAAAATTGTTGAAATGATTAGTAATTCTATGAACAGAAGATCTTGCTTGCTCCCTTCAAGCTTCTATCTTTACTACAATCTTAACATTTCTCTTTGGATTTAAAATAAAAATAGCTCCCAAAATTACTCTTTGGATTTGGGGTTGAAACATTTTGTTGGTGATAAAGCTAGAAAAACAACCAATGAATTGAATACTATATTCAATAATGCATAATATTTTAGGCGTTCATTTCCAAGGGTGCCCTGTATAGAAAAAAGGGAAAAAAAGGTAGCTAATAAATAATTATAATGTGCTGCCCCTCACCCAAAATTAAATAATATAGCTCACAAATATATTTCAATGTTTAAGTTGTCCTAATGAAGCTATATCTCACAAATATATGTCAATGTCTAAGTTGTCCTGCTATAGCTGCTATCCTTCTAAAGCTCTTATATATAATTCCTTTCCATGCTGTTAGTGATGTATGAAACAAGAACCAAGGCTAATTGGAAAAACTTCACCCATAAACTTCTTTACAATTCCTTATAGTTGGATCTATTGCGCCCAATTATTCGCCTGTTTACAATTCCTTCTAGTTAAATCTAGATGCCCAATTCACCTGTTTACAATTCCTTCTAGTTAAATATAGATGCCTAATTCACCTGTTTACAACTTCTAGTTGAATTTAGGTGCCCAATTTACCTGTTTACAATTCCTTCTAGTTAAATCTAGGGTGCCCATTTCACCGGTTTACAACTCCTAGTTGAATCTAGGTGCCCAGTTTACCTGTTTACAATTCTTCCCAGTTGAATCTACGGCGCCCATTTCATATGTTTACATTTCCATTATAATCTAACAAGATGTGTATTAATCACAACTTGTGAATGTTTGGAATGTCAGGCCTCTACCGTGGTTCGGATTTCACGTTAAACTGTAGGTCCTCCATTTCATCTCACAATCAACCTACCATTGCACATTAGCGTAAGTGCGTATAACCCGAACGGGTAGTAAGACGCGGTGCTAATAATAATAATAATAATAATAATAATAATAATAATAATAATAATAATAGTAATAATAACATTATAATCTAATTGAGGATGCACAATCCTACAATTTCTCACACAAAAGGTGCCTAATTCACAACAGTATGTGGGCGTTATATTTATTTTAGATTTATATCTACTTAAAAATTTATCTATGTTTAATAAAACCTGTTTGAAAGAATACAATAATTTGATTGTATTTTTTATAAATTCTAGCTTAGGCCTATTATGAACTTTATGTATACAGGAACACCATAATTTCGGTATTTAATATTGAAATGATTTTTTCATTATTTATTTATTTATTTATTTCATGTCAAAGCGTTCGCAGGCTGGTCAGGCGGACCATGGATTGGGGACCCCTGTACTAGAGCTGGACTGATTGACCGGCCGGCTGGAATCGTGTGTGGGGGGCTACATTTATCAACGGAAAGGATATTTGGAACACATTTTAGAAAATACAAACGTATTTATTTTCAAGCGGTCAACATTGATGACATAATATTTTATAAAAAATAAAATTATAGCATCCATCAAATAATACATATGCAGATAACAAAGACTTGACTTATGAATACTTGAAAATAGATCTCGTAAGTATATAGCTTTCAGATAGGGCTCTTCTTATGAAAATTGGATTGTAATTATTATCACTGGCATTCATCCATTCTAGTTTTTCTCCTATGTCCCAAGTCAGGCACACTACCTGTGCGGCTAACACCCCTGATTCGAAGTAAAAGTTGATGTAAATAACTCAAGAACGTGAGGTGGGGCCCAGTAACTCGGTGAACTAATTGCAAACCTTAATGGCCCTACCCTGAACGCACTTCGTTTCGACAGGCGAGGAGGAAAGGGCTAAAAAAAAAACATCCACTATATACGGTGGAAGTTTAGCGCTCGTGGCTGTATTATGTTTAGGGAGGGTGATTTATTAAAGAGTGTAAAACGATGTCATTAGCGTCGTTCCCTGCTTTTACCGCTCTCCCTATAACTTCCTCCTTCCGTCTTATAAACTATCTTTACACTCTTTTCACCTCCATCCCACACAGACTTTTCTTTACTTGGACCCTCATTCTACAGGTTCTCTCGTCATTCGTGTAGCCAGTTTCTTTCTTTATCCTTCGTTCCTACCGTCTGTTTCTCTCTTTTTCTTTCTCCCCTCCCTATTCTTCAGTTACTCCACCATACAAGGTTTGGCAACGTCACTTACGAACATAAATAAAAAAAGTTCTGTGTCAAAAAGTGCGTTGTTCTTCGTGTGAATCGTGCAGAGTTTAGGTGGGATGGAAGAATTCACGAGAAAAAAAAATGTGTTTTTTTTTGAAGTTTTTTATAAAAATATTTTGTTTGGCCAAAATAAATAAAATATTGCTCCAGTAAAAACATAGAGTTTAATTTTCTTCACATGGTGATATGAAAATTTCTTGAATATCTGTCAAGAGTGTTTCTGAAATTTAATGGGGGCTTTTTCTCTTAATTTAAAAAGTTTGTAATCTAATGCCACCATTCTCATGACAGATATTCAACAAATGTTGATATCACAATGTGAAGAAAATTAAAATCTATGTTTGTACTGGAACACTATTTTATTTATATAAAAACTTCAAAAACACTTTTTTTTCTCTCGCGTTTCTTCCATCCCACCTTAAGCTTACGTCACACTCCTCGGGCACCTAAGGAGAAGCAGGGAGTCAAAGGTTTTCAATATATATATATCACCGAAGCAGGTTGAAGCTTATTAATTTGTCATTTTTTTTGAATGTGTGAAAGTTTAGTCCGTTAAAATTTAGTGTAATTTATATGTTTTTAAAGTTTCTAATGATAGATGTAAATAAATAAAAAAAGCAAAGCTATTGTTAGTAGGCAACCTTTAATTTGTTATGCAAATGGTCTACATTAGGTTCCGTGCTATCCGAGTTTTTTTGCTAACCAAGACCATCTCAGAACAATTTAACCTCGAATAATTGGGACTCTACTGTAGTAACTGCTTCGGTGGACGCATGGTCTAAGACGTCACTCTCTCAATAGGCTGGACCGCCAATGACAGGATGATCGGGGTTTAAATCCCGGTGTGATTGTACTTAAGCAGGTTTTCCTTAATTTTTTTTCTATCTCTGTGCAATTTCTGGTGCACTTCCTCTAAATTCAAACTTCTTAATTCCGACACATTATTATAATTAGTTCATATGCGTATATCCTCTCCAGTGATTGTAAGACATGGTGGCATGAACATTAATTATTATAACTCTTATATTTATACTCCAGATGAAAATATTGTGGCCCGACTCCTTAGCTCTAACGGTAGCGTCTCCGCCTACTGAGCTAAGGATCCCGGGTTAGATTCCCAGCATGGCCGGCAAATGTATTATTGATAAAATGTGGGTTTACCCTTTCACAGTGATGAAATAAGGGTCCAGGGACTGGATGTTGTGCCTGTCCTAGCAGGCGCGGATTCGGGAGGGGATCAAAGGGTCAGATGACCCCCTGTGAAAGTTAGTAAATTAATATAAAAAACAAAATGAAAGTTCAAATTTTAGAAAGAAAATACAACACAGATACATAGTACAAATTTTTTTAAAAACTTTTTACGCGCAGACACCTCTAAAGCTGGGTCAACATGTGCGTTACTCGTCCACGTTTATTCACTGTTCAATAGGACTCACGCAAATGTGGAAAAAAATATTCGTTTTCATGTACTAATATTTGTCGTGTATAGCGAGTAACGAACATTGTTCCGCATAGAGATGGTAGACTACCACACATCAAAGAAGACTTATAATCGCCTGAGAGCAGTTCGTCCACGAATACCAAATATAGAGTATGTGTGTACAGCAGGAGCAGAGGAACTGTGGGGGACTCTGCCCCCTGGAAATAATTTGCCCCTTCTTGGAAGAAATCCCCGCCTAGATATATTTCAAATCCTCTGATATTATCAAATATGAAGCTGAAAGATGGCCTTAAATCAAACTCCAAATGAATTCTAAATGTATTCTATTGTCAAAAATTTGCTAGAAAAGACCGCTTCAAATAACTACTATACTAGAGGCATCTAACTGGCAGAAAAAGTCAAGGGTGTAAAGCCCTGAGTAGCTTCCAAGAGCATCCAAATTTTTAAAAAATATCTAGAGGAGGAAACTCTAAATAGCTCCTAGATACATGTCATTTTGAAGAATTTTCAGGTGAGGAACATTCCAAATAGCCTTGTTTCTGAAATAATTCACTTTTAAAAATTTTGTCGGTGGAAGACCACTTCAAAGATTATCTTCTAGAGGTATCTAACTATCCTAAAAAATTAAGGTGAGGACTATTATAAATAGCTTCGAGCGGCATCCAAATTTCAAAAATTTCTAAGTGAGGAACACTTTAAATGGTGGCTTAAAATTTAAAAAAGAATTTAATTCAATAAAAAAAAATCTAGGCAAAGATTACTCATAGCTTCTAAAGTGAACCATTTTTCAAAAAATTGTTGAAGAAGGGCCACTCCAAATAGTTTATAAAAACTATCTTATTTAAAAAAAATTTGGAGAAGATGATCATGGTTTAAAACATGCATAAGCTCAATTAATATGAATGAGAAATTACAAAATGGTTTTAAACCGAAATCTAACATTGCTAGTAACTATGTTATTTATAATTATGAGCACCCCCCTATGAAAATGATCTGGATCCGCCCCTGTGTCCTAGTCTTAAGTTAGATTATAAAACATATGAAGATAGAACAGGCCCAGCAAGCGGGTAGTGGAAAATATATGGCTTGAATAAAAAACTGACTTAGACTGGAAACAGTAATGGATGTGAAAAAATATATTTGAAGTATTTAGCGTACTCATTCTGAAACCAACTGATTATATAAACACAATACTTATGAATGAACTTAAATCTAGAACAGACACAACACCCAGATCCCCTGCCTGTAATTCATCACTGTGAATGAATAAACTCCATTTTCACTATAGATACATTTCTAAGCCATAAAGGGAGTCAACCCCAGGAGCCTTGGTTTGATAGTAAGACACGGTACTCTCTAAATTTAAGCTTTAGGACCATATTAGAAATAAATAACATTACAAGAAAGGGTTTTGGTAGTTGATAAATTATTATTTTGAGCTAATAATTAAATTGTTAGAGCAGCCAGATTTATAACCAGGTTATAAAAACTTTTTATTTTTCATCTAAAAACTGAATGTAGCTCCGGCTTTACATTGTAACAATTAAATCATAGCAGATTGTATTTTAAATTTAGTATTTTCGTATTTTATATACCAGGAAAAAAATAAAAAGTTCTCTCTTTTTATTTTACAAGTGCCAATCTGTCGTGCCTTTAGTGCTAGGAAAAGTTGAAAACCAAACAAACCCTTTTATGTCAAACTCTGCGTGTTATTAGCCATGTAACAACCCCTCCAACTCCACCCCATACTCGAACAGGGATCAAACTCTTCTAAAAAACGAAGCGCTTAGAAGTAAAACGTTCTAAGTATTCCTTTTTGTCCACATATTTTTTTCTAATTATTTATAACATCTTTACTGTTTTTGTTAAGAAACAGAATTATTATCACACATATTTAAAGAAAAACTCAATTTTTATTTTGTTTTTAAATAATATATTAATAAAATAAAAACCTTAAACTTAGTGTAGGTGGATTGATCAAAGCTTCTTAACCCAGACTGACACAAATATTTTCATCCCAAGCTAAGCTTGACCTAACCTAATCTGACCTAACCTTGCTTACCCTCTCATTAAGACTTAATTTTACTTCTGACATACTTTAAAGAGTAACGCACGTTCAGCTGAATGGTTTTTATTGGACTGTAGTCTGCTGGAGATTCGTTGTATTTATTTACAATTAATTTTTTACCATGAAGTGCCCAATATACCTGTCTCCGTTTCCTTAAAACCAATTCAACGGTGCCCAAACCACCTATTTAAAATTCCTTCAAGTCGAATCCTGGCACATACAAAACTACCAACCTATCACCATCTCCTTAAGATCTCCAGCGAGTTTTAATAATACGAATAACCCCCTTTGGTGGTGGCATAGTCTGAGACGTCACTCTTGAAATACATTGGACTACCGATGATGGTGATATAAGAGATCGATTCCTGTCGGGTACACTCAGGGTGATTCTCCCTAAATTATTTTCCAACCTACCTCCACGCAAATTCGGGTACACTTCCTCTAAATTCAACTTTCCTAAGACTTACTCATTAGATTAATTAGTACATAGACGTACAACCTGAACTGGTATTAATACGCGGTGCTTTTTTTTAAAAAAAAAACCCAGTGAATATACACTTGTAACTTTTTTCTACTAGCGCGTTTTCTATGAAACCCCCTCTCCCTCCGCCCACCGAATTATCGCACAAGCGCAATACCAGCCTACCTAAGCCATGGTGGCGCGTTCTTGTGGCAGCCTACTTAAGTAGGTCAGCTCGACGTAAGTAAGGTACGACAGGATCGATATGGCGGGACTCGCAGCTCCAAGGAGGCTCGCAAGAGAATAGTCACCGCGCAGATAAATGTCGGTATTAAGGTGGGATGGAAGGGGGTCGCAGCTCCAAGGAGGCTCGCAAGAGAATAGTCACCGCACAGAGAAATGTCGGTATTAAGGTGGGATGGAAGGGGGTCGCAGCTCCAAGGAGGCTCGCAAGAGAATAGTCACCGCTCAGAGAAATAGTCAGTATCAAGGTGGGGATGCGAGAAAACGTCAGTGGTTTGTTTTTTTTGCAGTTCTTATAGCAAACAATTTATTTCAGGTCCAAAATAAATCAAATATTGCTCCAGTAGAAACACAGAATATAACTGTTGATATCAACAGTTGTTGAATATCTTGTCATGTTTATAACATTATTAGATGACAAACTTTTTAAATGAAGGATAAAAGTTGTAATTAAATTACAGGACACCCTCGACAGATATTCAACAACTATTGAGGTCACCTTGTGAAGAAAATTAATGTCTATGTTTCTACTAAAGAATTATTTGGTTTATTTTGACCAAAAACATGTTTTGATATAAAAACTGCAAAAACACATTTTCTTTCGTCTTCTACATCCCCACCTGACGGTTCTGGTGTAGCAGGAAACTGCTGCCACAATTTTTCTGGGAAAAAAAAAGTTACATTAGGTATTTACATTCTTAGTCCGCATTTATTAAGACTATACAGATAAATAATACAGAGATGGATAAAAAAAATTGGAAGCTTTTGATTGATTTTTGGATGAACTTTATAAATAATAAATCAAATAAGACATATTTCTAGAATATAAATGTTTGGTGACTTTCAATCGATGTTGGTGTTTTAGATAGTGGGGTTCCTATAAATATCAGGGTTTAGTTTTTTTTAGCACTGCGTCTACTACCCGTTCAGGTTACACGCACTTACGCTAATGTGTAATGGAAGGGTGATTGTGAGATAAAATGGAGGAACTACAGTTTAGCGTGGGATCCGAACCACGGTGGAGTCATGGCATTCCACACATTCACAAGTTGTGATTAATACACGTCTTGTCAGAGGTGAAGGAAGGGTTTGGCAATCAGATAAATCTGTGACAGATAAATCTGTGCCGGGACCGAGGATTGAACCCCGGACCCCCAGCACAGAAGTCCGACACCTTACCCCTAGACCGCCAGGTCACAAACGTATGATAAAAGGCGTCACTCTCGTGTTAGTCTAGACTGTCAATGATGGGGAGATCTGAGCTCGAATCCATGTCAGGTGTACTGAAGGTGGTTTTTTTTTTTCCTTAAACGGTTTTTCCAACTCTTCCTTTCAGACAAATGTGAATAAATTAACTATACATTCAACCTTACTCATTCCTAGAACATTGACGAAATTACTACATATGTCTTTTAAGCGAACGGGTAGTAAGACGCGGTGACAAAAAAAACCCCACAGAAACACGTGCCGCCGGACACGTGGCCTAAATGTCAAACTCATTTTAGTTTGTTTTGTCAATGACAGGGAAAGTTGGGAGTTCGAATAGCTTATCACTCCCTATACATGAAAATGCGGGTGCATTTACTTTGAAATTATACCTTTTCATCCCTATCCAAAGAACATAGTTAATGTAGGCGTCTACCCTCAGTGGGTACTAAGACGCAATGAAAAAATAAAATAAAATACAAGGAGTGTTTTACTGATGTTCCTCTTACTACCCGTCCGGGATATCCTCATATTTACCCTAATGGGGTAGGGAGGAGGAAGCTATGGTTTTAGAGAAAATATTCCAACATTTGTTAGTGGGGAAAAATTTAGGAAAAACCACCGTCACTACATCCGACCGGGATTCGAGCCCCTATCTCCACATTATCGGTAGTAAAGTATATTGCTAGAGAGACGCCTTAGAACATGCGGCCACCGACGTGGATTTAAAGAGTTGATAAAAGTAGTGCTTACCCCTTGACAACAAAAGCGTCAATCTCGTCTTATTTTCCGATGGTGAGAGGGATTTGGATACTAGTTGGATGGGTTCTTTCTTACGTGTTTTATTAAAAGTAGATTACCTCCATTTATCTTTACAAATTATAGTACATTCAATTTAAACTCTACCTTCCTCTTGCATAATCAATTAGTGGAAATATGCGGATAGCATGAAAAGGAGGTAGGACGTAAGACTTGGTAGAAAAATACACGATCACCTGAAGAGCTTGCCTCAAACTCGCCCCACGGATAACAGCTAACTTAAGTAGGTAATACAGCTTGAACCAGAGGTCTTAAGAGCCCGTCTCCCGTCACAGATAACACCTAACTTAGATAGGTAATACAGCTAGAACCAGACGTCTTAAGACCCCATCTCGCCCCACAGATAGCACCTAACTTAGGTAGGTAATACAGCTAGAACCAGACGTATTAAGACCCCATCTCGCCCCACAGATAGCACCTAACTTAGGTAGGTAATACAGCTAGAACCAGACGTCTTAAGAGCCCGTCTCACCCCACAGATAACACCTAACTTAGGTAGGTAATACAGCTAGAACCAGACGTCTTAAGAGCCCGTCTCACCCCACAGATAACACCTAACTTAGGTAGGTAATACAGCTAGAACCAGACGTCTTAAGAGCCCGTCTCACCCCACAGATAACACCTAACTTAGGTAGGTAATACAGCTAGAACCAGACGTCTTAAGAGCCCGTCTCACCCCACAGATAACACCTAACTTAGGTAGGTAATACAGCTAGAACCAGACGTCTTAAGAGCCCGTCTCACCCCACAGATAACACCTAACTTAGGTAGGTAATACAGCTAGAACCAGACGTCTTAAGAGCCCGTCTCACCCCACAGATAACACCTAACTTAGGTAGGTAATACAGCTAGAACCAGACGTCTTAAGAGCCCGTCTCACCCCACAGATAACACCTAACTTAGGTAGGTAATACAGCTAGAACCAGACGTCTTAAGAGCCCGTCTCACCCCACAGATAGCACCTAACTTAGGTAGGTAATACAGCTAGAACCAGACGTCTTAAGAGCCCATCTCACCCCACAGATAACACCTAACTTAGGTAGGTAATACAGCTCTAACCAGACGTCTTAAGAGCCCATCTCACCCCACAGATATATCACCTAACTTGTAGGCCATGGGCACATTGCTTCTCACCCCCCCCCCCTCCAACAACCAACTGATCTCTTCCTGGTGGTGCAAGTTTTAGAAAGAATTAAACAATAGTTTAATCATTACTCTCGGGACCAGTAATATTTAAAAAGCATGGTTAGTCTCATCCTTTATTTGCATGGATTAAGGTGGGGATGTAGAGAACGCGAGTTAAGGGCAGGATTTTTTCAGTTTTTATAGTAAAACTTTGTTTTGATGAAAAAATAAAATCTTGCTTCAGTATAAACATAAAGTCTAACCCCATATAAACACACATGACCTTTCAGATAGTGGTTTAATGGTAGTGATGCTAGACTATGTTCGCCTACTTTTTTTTTTACTTGACCTAGCATATACCTAACGTCATTTTTCTTCCCCTCCCTCCCCCTATGGTTCATAAAACGTTTTGTCAACCCTGTCTGGCATCCCGGTTAATCGGGTATGATACAGGCTCTTAAAACCCTAAAACAAAGTAGGGCCCTGAAGCATTATATTCTGTTGTAGGTTCTCTATTTTACCGCCCGTGGGGGGTGCGCGGGAGGGAGATTCGGTCGGTCTAAAAGAGGAGGGGAATATGGCGGTGGTATTAGTGGGGATTGAGGGGGTGGTAGGGAGGACGGCGTGGGAGATGCGCAGGCGCGACACCGGTCGGTGACGTCATCGCTAGTACCGCAGTGTAGTGTGAACGCTTGGTGGTGAACGGTGCGTGACGGCGAGTCCGCTAACCCGACCTCTCGGTGCCTGGCGTCCCTTGTCCGTTCGTCCTAACGACGCCTGGCGTCTCATTGGCTTCCGTACCCAGCGGCGGCGTTCTATAAAGGTGGTGTCATGCTCATTTAGTTATACTGTTTGTCTAAGTTACAACTTCATTAACATGTTTGTATTAGAAGGTCACGCAACCCTCCAGGAAAGTAAGGCTGTGTGCTCTTTCTAGTTATTACTTAAAAGACCACCGGTTTTAACTAAGTCTTTTTTACTTTCTCATAAAGAGAAAGTGTTTTGATTGTGAGAATTTTTGACCTCGAGATTATGATGGACCTTGACGTGTTTTTTTTTCCTTCCCCTGAACTCAAACATGATCAAGTGTGCTTTACAATTAGGTCTTCCCCCAGCCCCCCACCCCCCATCTCTGTCTGTATGTACCTGTGGCTACAGCCAAAAAAAGTTTGATAGATTCCGTTCAAACTTGTCATTAAGTAGGTAATAATTGTGGAAAAAATTGAAAACTTAATTTTTAATTTAACATAAAATTTAGTTTCCTGATAACGGAGTTTTGGACATTTAAAATTTTTTTCTGTAAATGGTTTTAAAGATTCTGTTTCAACTGGATATGTGGAGAGGTGTTTTATACAATAAAAATAAGATGTTTATATGTTTTTCTAAAAACTCTTAACGTAAATACAATATCTAATGACTGATTTGATAAAATTTGGAAGTTTTTCATAAACGGCATCTAGATTTTAATCAGTATTTTATATTATAAATAAGATTTTATGGATACATTTTATTTGTATATGTTACAAACCAAAACGACCTATATGATAGAGTACATTCAATTTCTACATTCCATTAATTAATTAATTAATTTGTTTGTTGTTTGATTTTAGCACTCCGTTTTACTAACCGTTCGGCTAGAGGAGGTGTACCCATATTTGCTTGGAAGGAGAGTGGAAAACCATTTAAGAAAAAACACCCTCAGTACACCCGACTGGTATTCGAACCTCGGTCTCCCCATCATCGGCAGTCTATTCTAATGCGAGAGCGACACCTTAGACCACGAGGCCACCAAAGTGGGTATTAATTTATTTAACCATGTGTTCAGCACAAGGCAGTATTAACTCTTCAGTGGTCTTGAGGTTTAAGGTGTCACTCTCGCAATAGACTGGACTGCCGTTGATTGGGCTTTGAATCCCACTTGGGTGTACTGATTGCAGCTTTCCCTAAAGTACTTCCTTCAACACTAATGTGGGTACATTCCCCCTAAAATTCGAGTTTCCTCTTCCTTATTATTACTATTAGCACCGCGTCTTACTACCCGTTCGGTTTATACGCACTTACGCTAATGTGTAATGGTAGGGTGATTGTGAGATGAAATGGAGGGCCTACAGTTTAACGTGGGATCCGAACCACGGTGGAGGACTGGCACTACGCACATTCACAAGTTGTGATTAATACACATCTTGTCAGAGGTGGAAGGAAAGGTTTGGCAATCAGATAAATCTTTGCTGGGACCAAGGATTGAACCCCGGACCCTCAGCACAGAGGTCTGACAGCTTACCCCTAGACCACCAGGTCACCCTCTTCATTATTAGAGTGATTAATGTTTTCGTATAGGTCAATTGATTACTAAGATGCAAAAGAAAAATATAATAATTTATACTAAAAAAATTCCACGTTAAAAACCCTAGTAAGAAACACTAAAATAAAAGTTATATATTTTAAAATGAAAATATAATAATATAATATATTATTATATTTTAAAATGAAAATATAATAATATTATATATTATAAATGCGTCGTTATGTTATATAAGTGTATTCGATATTCCTTTTTGAGATTTTTACGAATCTACAATCTCTCGAATAACATGGGATTTGAGAAGTCGAGGATTTAAGTGTAACAGATCTAGTCTCTCCTATTAGTAATAGATTATGCAAAAATAAACTAAAAACCCTTTTATATTTAACGAGTCTTTACTATTTGAATGGTGACAGTTTTAAAAAAAAATCAAGTAACATTAAAGGCTTAAATCCTAATCCTAATTGCTTGGTACTTCAATTCCTGGGAAATTAAAACTGTTATCTTTATTTGTTTTCAACAAAACTGTGTAAAGATTGACAGAGCAGTCATTTGGATAGTAACTTTGGGTGTGAAATGTTCCTCAGAGAAGAGATGTTTCGTTAAACTTGATACTGTTACAAATACGATTACATACAGAATGTTCAAAAAGAAACGCACCCCACAGATAATATAGTTAATATTATTATTGTAGCCCACTATTCAGGGACGCTTAATAATTATTTATTTAATGAGGATTTTTCAAAACACACTGGAAGTGGTAACAAAAAAAGGTAAACATTCAGAATGTAGTAGACGATAAAACAAATGAGAAGTTTTAAAAAAAATGTGTTCGGTAGCATGATTCATCGTGTACACTTATTTGCAATCCATAATAACTATTAAAATCATCATCATCATCATCATGCACAGTTTCTGGCCACGGCCAAGGTCTGTCTCGAACATAAACCTCTCCATTTACTTCTGTCCTCCCACCACTTTTCTTCCTCCACGCTGGACCAATCCATTCCTTTCCTATCCACATTTCTCCACACTCCCTTTATCTATCTACCTGTCCCTGGATCTTCCTCTTGACCTACTGCCCATCACCTCCATTTCGAGCATCCTCCTTGTAATCTTCCCCCTCTTCCATCCTCTTCACATGTCCATACCAGCTCAATCTCACCATCTCTATCCTATCCTGCGTGGGTTCCTCCTTCCCTCTTACCCTTTCATTCCTCACCCTGTCTATCCTTGTCACTCCTATCCTGTATCCTGTTCCTATCCGTTTCTTTTACCTCCCAGGTTTCTGAGGCTTACTGCAATATTGGGACATAGAACATCTTGTAAATCACTCCTTTGCAACCAACATATTACACCATTTTTGTAATATACTAATAAACATGCATTTATTTTAGGGCACCCTGTACCTTAACGCAGAAAATTGTGTCAATTCCACACCAGTAGTCACTCGGAATAAGGCATCAGTCTCGCCTTGTTTGTTCTGCTGGTGATGGGAAGGTTGGAGGAACGAATCTCGGCCTTGTGTGATGAGTTCTTATATTTACTGAACGAGTTTCTACACACTCTCTCTCTCTCTCTGTTTCTACACGCAAATGGGGTGTATACTTGCCCCTCCCCCTTTCATTTTACCTTTTTCCAGCTTAGCTATGAATTAACACGTTCGCCCAAGTACAAGATCAGAAACGTGATCACGTGATGGGCTCCAAGCCAATCACAAGAAGATTTTAGCCTCATCGGCGTTGTCCGCTTGGTGCGATTTGAAATTACTTCAACGTTCCTTTTTCTGCGCGACAACATCAGCTTGGTATACCCAATCAAATTGAGAGCAGCATCTGATTTAGTGGCGCAGCCATTTACACACTAACAGAAATATATATTTACCCATAATGCCTGTCACTGATTATTAATATTTTTAATTTTCTAGGGAATAAACAGACCTTTTAGATAACTAACACAAAGGATGTTTTCTAATTATCGTGGTGTCTAGGAATAAAATAAAATCAAAACCAAACAAAAACGCTAGCCACGTTTTCCATACAACGGTTTAGGCTTATTTCAAATAATATCACAACAGTAGATGCAGCTGTATGATTGTATCTCGCTCTGTAGGTGCCTGCACACTGATTGAATCTGTTGGTTTCGAGATTTTAATGGTTCTTCCCTGCAGGGTTTATGGAAAAGTGTGGACAAACCTAATATTGTTTTATCATCACGTATTACAACCTACGCCAATGTATTAGCGATGAGAAATATTGAATTTAGAGTAAAAGTACCCGCATTTGCGTGGGGGTGAGAGAGGAAAGCCATTTAAGAAAGACCACCCTCAATACACCCGACTTGAATTCGAACCCAAATCTCCATGTCATCAGCAGGCCAGTCTATTGGGAGAGTGATGCCTTAGACCATGCGGCCACCGAAGCGGGTAAGATTGTTTCTACTGGCCTAGGCAGGTCATTACTTGTGATTGGCTCAAAGCTCGTCACATGAATAAGTTTCTGCTCGTGTTTTACGCTGAACGTGTGGATCTACAGTAAAGTAGGGATTCTCGATTCATAAGCCTTTAATCGATTCTTTAGATTGTTTACATCGATCTAGTCAAAATAATCTTGGGAACATCGATTCAACTATTTATATGACTAAAATTAGGTTGCTTTGACTATATTTCATGATATATAGATATGCATACTATTTTTTTAAGCTCATAAGATTTAGTACTTAAAATATGTGTACATTTTTAAATTATGCTTAGTTTATTGTACTGTTGACAGTCAATTTGTTATATATTATCATATTTATAAATAATTTTATATGGTAAACTAAGCCTAGAATTAATTACTCTTGATATAAATAATATGTTATATAATGATATATTACTTTATGGCACAGTGTTCCCAACATTTGTTTCGAAATGTTCCTACACAGTTGCCGAAAAAAAAAAGTTTCTAAGGCAAATAAATTTATTTCTGTAGGCCTTATATAAGTTTTGTCTCCTTTCGATTCGATCTTTTTGAAATCGCCATAGAAAGAATCGATTAGTGACCTTTGAATCGATCTAAAAATTGACTAATTGAAGTTGAATAATAGATATACGTGTACCCCATCGATCCAAGATCAAGAACCCCTACATTAAAGCATCAGGATAGCAATTGACAAGATTACCGGCTACGGGAAGGTCAAAGTTCAAATCGACCGAGTGCAATGGGGGGTTGGTCTTCCACACGGAATTTGTAGCTGTAGTTTTACCACTCCCTTTTCACGCTAATTCAGGTACATTTACTCTAAGAGCCCTGCTCATCCGTATCCCTTGAAAAAAAGTCACCAAATAATCTTTCTTTTTAAATGTATGTACTAAATCAAAATAAGTATACAACCTATTTTGTTGTGAAGAACAATTCTTTAAATAGTAATCGATCGGACTTCACATGATATAAAGAAAATTAAGTGTTAAATTGCAGAAATTAATTTTTAAATTAATACCTAAACTTAAAAATAAAAATTGTGATTGTGATTGTTACAGTACATACTTTTGAAGACATGATCATTTTGATTCACTCACTTCGGTGTCAGCATGGTCTAAAATGGTTTCACACTTACCCTCCACGAAAATTCTGGCACGCTTCCTATAAATATGACCTTACCAAGCCCTAAAACCATAAGCGTATAGCCCGAACGGGTGGTAAGACGTGGTGCTAAAAAACTGATGATTGTCCAAAATATCTACTTTCCAAGTAACCTAAATATTGCGATTTTAACAACACATACTTTTGTTTTTTTAAACCTAATATTTTAAACCCTTCCCACTTAGTTACGAGAATGTTTAATTAACCCCCCAACGTAATGAGTGATATGATATTGTTTGCCAAGTATTCTCGCTTGCGTGGGAATACACACACTGCCTGTTGCTGATTCTCACCCCCTTCTCCCGTTTACATCCCCCTAACACTACCCTGATAACGTCAACACTTCGTCAACTTGGAATGTTGCACGCCCCCCC
>CABFWO010001224.1:120633-137806 GCA_902155825.1 Timema genevievae
CCCCCCCCCAATAAATCTCTGGAAACTTGTAGGACAAGAAACAATTACCTGAAGGACACAAACTTGTCCGTGATTACCTCCAGTCTGGTCGATAGCGTGGCTGTCACATGTTTGCTCCCACAGTACTTGGACGAGTCCAATCTCCGTACTGAATTAAGTACAAAATGAAGGGTCGTGTGTTTAGGGGATTTTATGAATCCCTGCATCGAACACGAGGACAGCCTAAACCTACTCCCGGAAATATTATTGGGGTAAGGATAAACTTACTCACAACCCGCTTCGGGTGTCGAATTGTCAAATAAGTCTCTCTCGTAATAGACTGGACTGCTGATGACCGGGATATCAGGGTTCAAATCCCGGTCGAGTGTTCTGAGAAGGGTTTGTCCTAAATAATTTTCCACTATCCCTCCATGCAAATACAGGAACACTTCCTCTAGATTCAACCTTCCTCATACCTAACACATTATTGTAATATGGTCATGTACTTATAGCCCGGATGGTTAGTAAGACATGCTGCTAAAAAAAAAACTTTAAGCCTTGACGTTCTCGGCCCCTGAAAGAAACCCCTGAACTAATTATTGAGTATTAATATGAGACCTACACCATTGGACGCAAGTACAAAGGGGTCAGTCTTGTCTTGTCTGGTTTGACCGGTGATGGAGAGATCGGGGTTTGAATTACAACCGGGTAATATGAGACGAATTTTTCCTAAAGGATTTTCCCCTCTACCTCCACGAAAATAAGGGGACGCTTTCTCTAAAATTCAACCTTCCTCATCCCTAACACATTAGAATAATTAGTCCATGCGCTTATAAGCTGGACGGCTAGTAAGGTGCGGTGCCAAAAAATATTTTGGGCCAAACAATTTTTTTTTTTGCTATAGAAATTACAGAAATACCGACATTAAGTCACATTCCCTCTCTCATCCTATCTTAAGGTTCCCAAGTCATGTCGATGACTTCCCTAACCACTCCACTAAAGAGTCAGGCTAGTAAAATTTAATTGGACGCAATTTTTTTTTCTAAGGATAAGACATCCATATCACTACACTCACCTCCAGATACCTAATCTTGTAAACCGTAACCGCGCATACTCGCAATCACCTCTCTCGACACCAGAAGTGATGCCATCCATTTCTTCGGATATCCTGAATCTTCTTGTGAACCTCTACAACGGCTCGGGCTCAGGGCGTGTTATCCGGTGTGTCGGGGGAGACGAAAGTATCGGCCGTTACGCGGCAGTAAAACGTCACTACCACCATCCCAATAACTTGGGCTAAAATCACTCTAGCTAATATTTCCTCTCGCAGAAGAGCATCCCATCAGGGTCACAGAATTTGGAGGAGGTGGTTCGTTTGGATGACTACACTGGGTATCATCGCTGAGGTTAACTGTATGATTACCATTGGGAAACAGCGTAGTCGTTCTCTAGTTTTGTGTGGTCAATCTTCCCTAATATATAAGCCAAGTTTCACAACGTTGGTTAGTCGAGGTTGCCAGTAGCTCCTTATTACCCTAGCACGCCACCTTCTGATATAACTGAGAGCGAGGAGATTTGGCCAGTAGCTCCTTCTTACCCCAGAACACCACCTTCTGATATAACTGAGAGCGAGGAGTTTTGACAACAATTAACTGAGAGAGAGCAAAGATAAAGCTTTTTCTCCGTAAGACTCTTGAGTTCCCTCAGCAATGATATTGGGTATAGAATGGAGGTAATGTTTTCGTCTACGATGCCGATGCCCAAATGCCCAAACGGCTCCCAGAACGGAATAAAGTGAACTATTTTAATCATATACCGACAGGCAGATCACCTCATGATTTTAACCTACCTTAACGGATTGTGGTATTTCGCGAAATATACCCAAACAAACTATCACTATCAGACACAGATAAATAAAACGATGTAAACCTACTAGAATTTATGGAGATAGGTATGGTCACATTATTCTCCGGGGAGTGTGGATTACAACTTCCCACCAAACAGTGCTAGTTGACACCTCGCTTACTCGAGCGGGGTTTTGTGACGTCTGTGGGGCCCTCCTATGTCTATCACATATTCTCTAGTTATTATTATTAGCACCACGTCTTACTACCCGTTCGGGTTAGACGCACTTACGCTAATGTGTAATGGTAGGGTGATTGTGAGATGAAATGGAGGACCTACAGTTTAACGTGGAATCCGAACCATGGTGGAGGCCTGGCATTCCACACATTCACAAGTTTTGATTAATACACGTCTTGTCAGAGGTGAAGGAAGGGGTTCGGCAATCAGATAAATCTGTACCGAGACCGAGGATTGAACTCCGGACCCTCAGCACAGAAGTCCGACACCTTACCCCAAGACCACTAGGTCACCCATATTCTCTAGTCCCAGGGTGAGAGCCTCCAATAGATAATTGATGATAAACACCTCGCTTAACCAAGCAGGGCTTTGTGACGTTTTTGCGACCCTCCTGGGGTATATCCCATATATTTATCTTTAATTTTATCAGAACAACAGATGTTTTCAAATTATTACTTTGTGTGTTGAAACAAATCGAAAAAAAAAACACAAAAAAGACACATACGATTTCCACTAAACGAGTTATTTTAAATTATTTAACAACAGTAGACGCAGCTGTCTGCTAGTATCTCACTTTACAGTCACGTGTCCACTGATTGATTCGGTTAGTTTAGGAGCATGTACATCTGATTGAATCGTTTGATTTAGCAATTTGAGTGGGTTCTCCAAAGCTGATGTTGTCGCGCAGAAAAAAAGGAAAGTGGAAGTTAGTTTAGTCCAGCCGAGCGGACAACGCCGAAGAGGTTGAAATCTTGTGATTGTTTTAGAGCCTGTCACGTGGTTACTTCTCTGCTTTGATTTTGTTTATTGGTGACTGTGTGAATTCACAGTAATACAGACACCCCAATCAGCCCCCATCCGTTGATTATATCACTGTGAAAGGGGAAAACCCGCAATTCAACAATGTTATATTTTTTAGTCATGCCAGAAATTTAATTACTAGTATTATTATTATTATTGCGTGTCTGGGCTACATCATTCGTAGCCCAGTAGAGGAAAGATTAACCAAAATAAATGTACCGCTGTACAGACTCACCCGAATGTACCAATTGTATATTCTTTCCGTTTAGGCTCTTTCCATCTCTCTATAAGATGAAATGATGATGGTGATAGTATGAGGGTGAACCTAACTTAAGCCTAGCTAACCAAACCCTGGTTACTATTGGGGTAATTCCTCTTTCAGGAAAAATACCCAAGGTACCAGCAAGGAATCGAAACCAGGGACCCCTAGGCTCGTATCCAGGTGCATTGAACACACCACACCACGAGGCATGCCAGGAATGTTGAACTTGGGACTCATAGCTTCACAGGCAGACACGTTACCGGCCGAGCCAAGCAATTATTAATGAACGTCATGAAGAAATTAACATAGGTCAATAATGTTTGATTAAAGCTAGTTGAAAATTGGTTGGTTCCATAACTTAAATATTCATACCATTAAAATGTACTACATATAAAAAGGGTCTTGTTCCCGGTCTCATGGGTACAATATATTCCCTGTAGTATTGAACGCAAGGGCCCTTAAAGAGTTTCTGAGAAAGCTAATCCTCTTTGCACGGTGGGAAACCTTACAAATTAATGGCGACGTTTGTTTTTAATTTTGCCAACGTTGTAAAAAAGTTTAAATTCCCTGGCATATAGAACTGTTTAACATTAAACCATGTTTTTTCTAAATAATCTTTGGAGTCTTTATGATTACGAAATGTCATCGAGCTGTCACAATAAATTCTAGAATCAATGAGATTATAAATAATATGGCCTAGTCTTAGATTTGGGAAGAGTGGATATCGTAAAATAAACTTTATTTCTTTTTATGGTTATATTTAAAATTAATATAAAACCCCGCTTCGGTGGTCACATAGTTCAGCATCACTCTCGCAACAAATTGGATTGCCGATGATGGGGGGGATCGGAGATCAAATCCCGGTTGGGTGTACTGAGGGTTATTTTGGTCCTAGATGATTTTCAAATTTCCATCCGTGCAAATTTGGGTAAATTTTCTTTAATTTAACCTTTCTCATCCCTAACACATTTACATCGTTGTTAGTACATATTCGTAGGCCACAACCTGAACGAGTAGTAAGAAGGGGTGCTAAAAAAAATTATAAAAACTAATAGAGGGTACAAGTAAATCGTACTTACTTTTCCATATGGACTATTATAATTTTTAATATATAATATATATGTATATATTAAATTTTTTATTATTTATTAACTAAAACCTGCATAAACCTGAATAAATATTATGTCAAAGTTAGTTTCATTTTAATGAGAAGGTTAACGAAGGCGTTAAACAGTATTTTAGTTCAAAAGTTTGTTAATTAAGAGAATACGTGGTTAAATATACCATGGTTTAACAGTAAACTGTTAAAAAATATTCAAGAATAAATTGTACACTCTAAGTTAAAACTTGCCTCGAAAAATTAAGAACACAGATATTCGCCAAAAAGAGCAACTATTTTTTGAGAGTTTTTATATAAAAATAGGCCACATTTTCTAACACAAAAAAAACCTGAAATTTCTCTTCCTTACGGAAGTAATTATTTATTTTGGATCTGCGTTTACAGTAAAATATATGACCAGGAGTATTCAACTTATTCCGGAAGACATAGAATTTTTTTTATCGTAAATAAAAAATAAGATAAAATCTTAACTCATTTTTGTTGTTGTCGCAAGAAATGTTTAAGAAGTAAA
This sequence comes from Timema genevievae, assembly GCA_902155825.1. NCBI lineage: Eukaryota > Metazoa > Arthropoda > Insecta > Phasmatodea > Timematidae > Timema > Timema genevievae. The sequence continues at coordinate 125,389 of CABFWO010001224.1, forward strand.
ATGGCTAATGCTAGCGAAGAGTCAAGTTGGCTGTTAAGAGTCGACCACAACTTTATATATATATATTTTTTATATAACACATTCTACGAAGAGACGTTCTAAATAACTTTTTGTTGGTCGGTTTTAAGGGAAGAAATTGTAGAAGAAGGAAGGGAAGTTTTGTAAGACTCTTCTTCTAGCAATGTGGCAGAAGCAAAACGGAGCGACACTTTTCGTCTTCAATATTATCTGCATTCCAAGCTCTTCTCGCGAAAGTTACCAAAAATGTCGGCTTATACCACGCGGGAGAGACAGAAACTTTTTTTTTCCAACTTTTCAACCCTTCTTCTTCCTCAACATTTTTTCTTCTTCTTTCTTATTCTCCATTGCAAACACCCCCTCTACCCCCCGCCCCCCCACTAACACCCCCTTTTTTCCTTTCCTAAAAAACACCCTTAAAAAAACCTTTTCCTCCGCTCCTTCTGTTCTAAAGCTTCTAACCAAGACAGTGTTAAAAAGGAAGATGACAAAAGAAAGATGAACAATATCGAGAAGAGAGGGTGGGGGTAGAAGGGTGGAAGATAGAAGTTTTCGAAACTTTTATAATAGGAAGAAGTATCGAATTTCTCAAAGTGGGGCCCATAGGGCAGATGGCGTGTGATGCTTTTTATTATTACTATTATTATTATTATTTTTTTGTTACGAGGATCAAAGTGTTTTGTATTATATATATATATATATATAATAGCTGAACTAACTTATCCACTTAGTAAAAAAATGTATGAGCCTAGATGATTCTTCCAATGCTCTATTTTTTTTCATTTTATTAAAAATTATTTATTTTAAGGCTTCTCAAATTTAATAATTTAGATAGCTGTAACTATCTGGGGTAACAAATTGTGCTTTTAAAATATAAATATATAAATTTAAGTATAATATATTAGCTACATAATTTTACAGTAGCCTCAACGTTCAAACTATCAACAGTGGGCACGCCGGCTAAGGCGTTCCTTTTGTCTGGTCTTGTTTTCTGATGACAAGGAGGTTGAGGATTGGGTTCTGGCAGGGTGTATTGACATTTTTTATTTCCTAGCTGGTTTACCATGTTCCTTACAAGAAAATTCAGGTGCATTTCCTTTAAATGATACCTTCCTCATCCCTACCTCATCAGAGTAGTTTTATCACCGTGTATCACCACCCTTTTGGGCTATACGTATATGTACTAATTACGCTAAATGTGCTAGGGATGAGGAAGTTTGAATTTAGAGTGAGTGTACCAACATTCGCGCTGGACATTGGGAAAAACCATTCAATAAAACCGACCGGGATTATAACCCCGACCTCCCCGTCATTGGTAGTCCAGTCTATTGCAATTGTGACGTCTTAGGGGTTAACTAATGTTTTCCCATTCTCTCTACGCAAATATGAGGATACATTTTTTAATAAACTGAGCCTTCCTCATCCTTATACAGTGAGTGTAGGTTAATTAAATGCGGATATCTCGGATAGGAAGTTGACAAGGGGTAAAACCTATGCGATACACATGATAAAAAAAATACAACGACCAGCCTCCCAAGACAAAGTCAAACACACTATCCGTGCTACCACGGGTATTGTCTTAGAAGTGGAGGGTGGTGGTAGGGGGTAGGGTAGCAGAGATGAGTGTGAGGTTGGAAATATTTTGCACATTCCAACCCTACCGCGCGAACAATGTTCGTTTCGCCAAGGGGTGGAATCCAATAGTTCCCAGTCCCTTCCCGTGGTGAATGTTATGTGGTTTGTTGATGGCATTTCCACCCCCGGGGGTAGTAGCTTTGTGGGGGTGGCTGGAATAAAGAGTGAGGCGGTAAAGGATAGCGGGGGGAGGGGTAGGGCGGAAACCAAACAACATGACATAAGCCCCTCACACACACTCATAAAACACAAACGAGCACATATTTGGTCAAGGACAAAAATCATTAGTTTACTGTCGAGTGATGTCATTTTTCTCCCCCTTTTGGCCAATGAAACACTTAAACTGACCTAATGGAGTCGTACCAGAACAAAAATATAGTGGACTGGGTTTACAACCAGATAAAATTGTACAACAAGTTGAAAACATTATCTGTACTCTCGACTTTGAACAACCCTTTCCTAGTATTTATTATTATTACTAGTATTTTTACATGCGCTTAGCATGAGTTGGGTTGTTTGTAAGTGGGAACCCACTAAACGACGTTGTCTTCGAAGCTAATTTGCGAAGAGGGTTGCATCGCAAATTGACTCACTTAAGCACTAGCACACTTATATGCCAATGTATGGAATATAATGAGAGGTAAGGATTAGCAGTCTACCTTGTTTTTATGCTGATTACACTTCCCCTCTTCCAATGACGAGTACAGACACTCACTCTATTTGTGACTGGACAGCATTGACTTGCATTTTAAAATTACCTTTTCTCTTCTTTCTTTTCTAGATAAACATAATAATTATGCTTCCACGGAATTTTTTTTAATCTATAAACTGGCAGGAAGATTACTACAGGGCGTTTTGTCAACTAGACCAAATAGCTAGAGCCTTAAACGATTTAAAAAATAAATAAAAAATAATGATTTGGTTATAATTTAAGATTAGTTTTTGAGATATAATAAAAAATATATAGTTTATATTTCAAAATTATATCTTTAAAACTCGCTGAATAAGCTAAACGCGTTAACATGGGAAATCCTACAGTGTCTTTATTTTCCGTGACGTCACAGGCTAGGCAACGATCACCCACTGTATTTCACCTTATTTTCCCTTTCACATCGCGTGACCTCACCGGGATTCGAAACAAAATGTTTCAGGACTTTGGTTATCTTCTAAAGTCCTGATGATCTTGACAGTGGCTGAGGCTCTTTACACATCTCTTGCTCGCAATCGTCACCCATCCATAATAAGGGTTGTATTTAATAATGTATTTTGATATTTAGCATGCACTTCCTAAACACACGTATACATCAGCTCAATATTTACAAAATAGCTTAACCTAATTCAACACTAAGCCCTCAGACAATAGAAAACGTTGCTAATATATCTGGTTAGTTTGACAAACATCTGAACAAATGCGATTATATTTTGTTAGACATAATGCTTAAAAGATGACACGTGACCTACGGTTTGGCGTATGAATACATTCAAGTAAAGTAAGTAAAAATTAACAAGATTAGGTGGCCGCATGATCTGTGGCATGACACCCTCAATAGACTAGGCTTCCTTGGGGAATCTTGAATCTTGATTGGATGTGTTGAGGGTGGTTTTCCTTAAATATTTTTCAACGCTCTCTATCTCTCTCTCTCTCCACGCAAGAGTAGTTACACTTCCTCTAAATTTAACCTTCCTTATTTATTAAACATCAACTTAATTAGTACATATGAGTATAAAAAGGACGGGTAGTAAGACGGGTTGATAACAAAAAAGTAGCATTTTTACAATTTTGGTTGACCCTCTTTTGATGGCTGTCCTAAATTTCTCCACGCTCAGAGATGAATAATTTCAATGTAAATTTCCATAACATTAAGTCCCTTAGAGCTCTGAGACACTTGTTACATAGCTGTGCTGCAGGTTGACTATATGTATTATTGCAGGCGTTCTATATTAAGTCGACTCAAACTAGTGGAGCATAGCGAGCGGATCATCTCTCACATTAGCGTCCTCTGAGCAGAGTTCTAGATAAAGAGGCCACGGATGGTGGTCTTGTACTTTCTCGGTAGACCAGGTTTCGATCCCGATCAAGTGCAGTGGACTTTTTTTTCCTTAGCACAGCGTCTTACTACCCGTTATCACTATATGTACTAATTATATTAGTGTGTTAGGGCTGACGAAGGTTGAATTTAAAGCAAGTGTACCCGCATTTATGTGAAAGGAGAAATGGAAGAACCATTTAGTAAAATCCGACCGGGATTCAAACCCCGATATTCTCCCCGTCATCAGAAGTACAGTCTATTGCGAGAGTGACGTATTAGGCTAGAACCAACTTAAACTAGGATTTTTTCCTTAAACACTTTTTTTCCATTGCGTATTATTGCCAGTGAGGACTAAACGCATTTAAATAAAGTTGATGGGCTAGGAAAGAAGAAGGAGAAATCTAAAGGAAATGTATCCACGATTGCTTAGAGAGAAAGTTGGAAACCATAAAAGGGAAATAAAATATCAGTGTGCACAAAGACAAAGTCCTGATCTTCTCATCTATACAAAACCAGACTACATGAGTCTAACATTTGGCCCACGTGACCACCGATGTGGGAACTATTCTTAGTAGAACTAACTCAACAGTAACACTTAACCTGCTTCGGTTGCCACATGGTCTAAGGCGCTACTCTTGCAATATATTATAGTGCCAAATACAGGATGATCGGGGTTCGATCCCAGTTGGGTGCACCTAGAGGGGTTTCCCTAAATTGTTTTCCACTCTCCCTCCATTCAAATTCGGATGCACTTCCTTTAAATTAAGCCTTCCTAATCCCTAACCAATTAGTGTAATTAATACATAGGCATATAACCTGAACAGGTGGTAAGGAGTGGTGCTAAAAAAATATGCTGATTTTTGTAATAGACAATTGTACCTGGATAGCTCAGTGGTAAAGAATTGTCATGTTAAGGCAAGAGCCCCGGGTTTGATTCCCATATCCTAGTTTCATATGATCAAATTTACCAATATGATACTTTGATGTTGTTATATATGTAACCCAAAATATCAATTCCATCTCCCGTGCTTCGCTGTTCAATTAGACTCTATTTACTCCGTGAGAAAAATTAAGTGTTTTTGCAGTTTTTATAGAAAAAACTTTTGTTTTTTGGCCGAAATAAATCAATTATTGCTTCAGTACAAATATAGAATTTAATTTTATTCAAATAGTGATATCAACAATAATTGTTAAATATCTACTGGAAAGCATAGCGGAATTAGATGACAAACTTTTTAAATGAAGAGAAAATAATTGTCATTAAATTCCAAGACACCCTTGACAGATATTCAACAACTGTTGATATCACCATGTGAAGAAAATTAAACTCTATGTTTGTACTGGAGCAATATTTTATTTATTTTGACCAAAAAAAGTTTAGATATAAAAACTTCAAAAAAATTGACCTTACTAGCGTCCCCTACATACCCACCTTAAACTCATTATTGCTTGGTGTGTGTATGTGTATGTGTGTGAGACAGGTGCGCCTCCTAAATTGCCCAGACCAACATGCGCTAAATTGGTGGGCTGCACGGCAGCTTAGAGACCCCCCCCCCCTGTTTCCTTTTACCCCTTCCTCTCCCCTCTCCACTAACAAAAAACTCACCCTTTTACTTGTTCTAGAAAACTACTAGGGTAGCACCAGCCTTCCGCGTCTTTCGGGGCGCTGAGTTACCTTCTTGGAATTTTAAGGAGACCCCAGTTGAGTGAAGAAGGCAACCAAGTCCATCCTTTTTTTTTTCCATGCCTCGACACGATCTTTAAAATAACATTTTTTTTCTTTTTCTTTTAGTGTTTGATCAGTACTAAGTTGCGAAGGGTTTGAACATAATCACAATCCTCTATTTTTATGGAACTATCAGCAACTTACTACAGTAAAACTATACATAGTTTATTATAATTTATAATATTTAAACCCATAAGAGCTTTATTTCCCCCAGCCACCCCCAAAGGAATTCAATTATTTATCATACCATACAAATCATATCACAACTGACATTTTAAAAGGGTACTTTTATATCTCTATTTAAACATAAAAGTGTATATATATACACATATACTCTAACAGATATGTATATATGTATTTATATATGTTTACTCTAACCAATATAATTTATATAAATATATACATATTATATGAGTATATTTACAATATATATATATATATCGGTTAGAGTAGGGCTAAATATATGCATAAATATACACTTATGTTTAAATATAGATAGAAAATAAACCTTTTAAAATGGCTGTTATGTAATCTGTGTAACAAATAGGCTCTTTCTCTCTATCTCCCCCTATATACATATATAAAATGGACGAAGTGATTAACCAGGTCATTTTTCATAGTGACATGTTATTCACTTTGTCCATAACACACACATATATATATACATATATATTTACTAGATTCCTCTCTATAAATTTAAGATGTCTGTTGTGATACGATGTGTATTATAATATAGCACGTGAATTCCTTTGGAACCAACTTATCATATCAGCACACGGTTTATAAATTAACTTAAATCTAGTACAAACACAACATCCAGGCCCCAGTCGTTTACTTCCTCACTGTGAAAGCGGAAACTCACATTTCACCAATGACAGTTTTTTTTTGGCTATGCCGGGAATTGAACCCGGGACCCTTAACTCAGTAGACAGATACGCTACTGACTGAGAGTGTCAGATTTCTATTATCAAATTACGCGTTATCTTTATACAGGATGTTTCATATTACGTATACGTATAGATCCAGGAACTTTACAAAGTCCAATGAAAACCCGATAAGCATAAGCTTATAAAATGGCAAAAAAGAAATTTTTGTAACCACCATCTTTAAACAAAATGGCGGACATACATTTTAATTTTCTTACATGCTTACCGGACTTCCGAACTATGTTTTTGCCTAATTTCTGTACAATCGGTATAGTGATTTTAGCGCGAAACGTAATAGCCGAGAAAAAAACCCAAACAAAATTGTTTTAAATCCACCATATTTAAAAAAAATGGTGGAAATATTTTTTAATTCGCCTAACATTATGTTAACTGGATTTCCGAGCTATGTATGTTCATGTGAAATTTTAGCACAATTATTGGTATAGTGGTTTGTTCGTGAAAAATTAACATCCGATAAAGACGTCAAACAGTATTGTTTTATAACCGCCATATTTAAACAATGTCTTGCTAGTTTATTTTATTTGGTTCATTAATTTTATTTTTATTGTGCACAATTAAAGTTTCATGCGAATAATTGAAAAGTTTATCTTCATCCGAGTAAAACAGAATGGAAGCCTGCCTCTTTTTAAGTGCACTTTGTTATTCGGTTGACTTGTTTTCCTAACTTCCAATTCTACTCGGGAAGTGAAATGGGTCAAGCGAATATCGATTTTCGATTGTTACAGCCTTCTTTACACTCTTTGTTTTCTTAACAGTGTTTGTAAGACAAGGGAATATGTTTCTTTGAAAGGAAACGCTCGATTAAATCTAAAAAGAAAATATATTTAAAAGAAACAACATGTTTTTATATACCTTTTATAGTATACATTTTATTTGTATAGTTTCAGAAAAAAAACCCACTAAGTAATTAATTAATTAATTTTAGCACCGCGTCTTACTACCCTTTCGGGTTATACGCTTAAGTACTAATTACACTAATGGATTAGGAATTGGGAAGGTTGAATTTTAGAGGAAGTGAAACCGCATTTGCGTGGAGGGAGAGTGGAAAACCATTTAGGAAAAACCACTCCCAGTTCACTCGACCGAGAATCGAACCTCGATCTCGCCGTCCTCGGTGGTCTGGCTCAACACTACTGGCGCGTTAGCCAACTACGCCACCGAGGCGGGTAACCCAATTAAGGATAAGGTCGTTTTTGGGCTAAGGATTCCCATAGCTTTACTTAAAATTCCCACATTGTCAACGTTTGGAAATTAGGCGTAGCTTGAAAATCATGTTCTTTTTAATTATAGATCACTGAACACACATACATTCATTGAGCATATTACGCTTTACTTTATCAATGAGAAAGTATTGTAATCATCAACATTTTCGGCCTCGAGACTAAGATGGGTCTTGAAGTTTTATTTGCTCCCAAACTAAAAAAGTGTGTCTTTCAAATTTCTGTCCCTATCCCATGTCCGTCTGTACCGATTTTTCTAAGATGGATTTCTTTCGAAATTAATATATTCAGACGAAATAAAGTTAACCAACCATCGTGCAATTAACTGCACATGAATAGCGAGTCTTAGAAGATGGAAATTACCTTTAGATTAGATCACATCACGTATCATACTCGTAGGTTTAAAAATGACACCTGTACACAGGAATCAAACCCCAGACCCTTGGCTTAACTATACCACTGAGATTCCAGAATTCGTATCAAATTCAAGGTCATTATTCACACTAACAGAATGTCCCTAAACGCGGTGGATTGCTTGGTGGTAAAACAATGGCGCGCTAAACCAAGGTTCGATTCCTGTGTTCGGGTGTAATTTTTCAATTTAAAATTTTGATATTAAATTTTATATGGCCATTTGTTGAGGAAGAAAATCGTGATTCTGATTCTAGATCTGAAACTAAGGGTATTAACTACTTCCCTACCTTCTTAGTTCTATGACTTGACCTTGATAACTTATAGTCGGTATAAATGTCGTGTCAATCGATCATCTGGAAATATTTGTTGTCCAATGCCTGGTTTTTTTTCAGCCCTCTGTCACGCGGAGATGTCCTCCCGAAGTTCTACCTCCGCCCCCCGGCGCCGCCGCCGCTACCACCACCTCCGCTACGGGGGTGACCTCCCCGCCTTCTTGTCGGGGTGGTCTCGTCTGCTGGGTCACGTGACGGCGCTGGCGACGTGCGCGCGCACTGTGAGCGCCGCCATGGACTACATCAGCGCCGGACGCAGCCAGCAGTGGGTGTCGGACCACCTGGGTTCCTTGCCCCACACGTTGGGAGGAGCGTCGCCTGACGTCGTGGCGCTAGGCGTCACCGCAGTGCCGTCCCTGCTCTTCGCTTTGGGGTTGGAGGTAGTGAGACGTTAAATTGCTAAACATCCGTTAAAATAGTTGGTTCAGTAAATTTTTTAGTGCATTTAACGTGAACTTTTTGACCAACTGGTTATATTATAACAAGACCTACAAACTAACTTAATTCTAGAGCAGACACAACACCCAGCCCCCCTTGCACCCGGCAGTAAATTCATCACAATTTTTTTTTTAACCAAATGATTACATCATCAGCAAACGACTTATACACTAAATTAAATTTATAACAGACACAGCACCCAGCCCTTGAACAAAACTTTAACACTTTTTTTTAACAGCATAATTATATAATCTTACGAACTACAAACTAGCTTAATTCATTAAGAAACACAAAACCCAGTACTCCAGCCATAAATTTATTTTCACTACCCATCCAGGCTATGCGCTTTTAATTACTATAGTTGATAAGGAAGAGGAAAGTAACATTTTAAATAGAAATGCACCCACATTTACGTAGAAGGAGAGTGAAAGAGCATTTAGGATTAAATAGAAAGTCCTCGTTTAAACATGCAGGGATTCAAACCCTTAACCTGTGCCGTGTACGTCACGATGCGATAGCTGAAGTAGGCGCACTCTCCATGAGAGTGTTCGTATGACGTCATGGATCTAGCGCGTCAGCGGTTCATTCCTAAAGACGGCCATTTGAGTGTTTTTTTGTTTAGAATGGAACAGGTCTTCGGGCTAGGATTAGTGTTGTGGATAGAAGGGTGAGAATACACTATGGGGGGTAGGGGGGGCCCCTAACTAGTAGACCAATGAACCTACTTATAAGACAATGCATTACGAGTTTGTGATTATTTAATTATTGTTCCGGGTGATTAAAATACTACATAATAAACATCCTATTATAACACAAAACAAACCCGGTTTATTATCTTGTCCCCTGAGAACTCCTGTTAACACACATTTTTTTTAAACGAAAACACCGGTACTGTACTACTGTGTTAGTGTCAGTGGCGTGTCTAGGAAAGTTGTCAGGGTCAGCACGAAATGCCATCCACTCCAACTCAGACGTAGTAGGATTATTACAAAAATAACACGGTCGCATTGTGAGAAGTGTGATAAAGAAAGTAAACTGTGGAAAATGCGCTTCAAAGGCGGGTGAAAACTTCCCCACCGTAAGAAAATCGGTATTAATGAGCCTGAGCACTAAAACCGCATGTCCACCTATGCGGGAGGACGTTAATCATTCACAATTGCTCTGATACCCGTTTGGGTGACCACGTGGTCTAACGCGCTACTCTCGCAGTAGACTAGACTGACGATGACGGGGAGGTTGAGGTTCGAATCTAGGTCGTGTCTACTGAGGGTGGTTTTTCAAAACTGGTTTTACACTCTCCCTCCAAGCAAATAAGGGTACACTTCCTATAAATATAACCTTCTTAACCCTCAAAAACACTAACGTAATTAGTACATAGGCGTATAATCCGAACGGGTAGTAAGACGCGGCCCTAAAAAGATTAAAGAATCTAATTTTCTTCACATGATGATATCGAAAGTTCATGAATATCTGTAAAGAATGTCCTGTAGTTTAAAGAAAACTTTTTCTCTTTATTTAAAAAGTTTGTCCTCTAATTACGCAATATTCATGGCAGATTATCAACCACTGTTAAGGTCATCCTGTGAAGAAAATTAAACTCTATGTTCCTACTAAAGCAATCTTTGAGTTATTTTGGCCAAAAAAGTTTCGCGTCCCTCTTCCATCCCACTCAAAGAGCGTGGTGCTTCACACGCCTACTAGCTCTGTGATACAGTCGGCTAGAAATGGTAAATTTAAACGTAAACTATTGCACTTGGATCATTTATCATTACACATTAATGGAAATTAATAGTTGATAGAATGTTCCTAGTGCTGAAAATGGTTGAATTATTAAAAGATATTTGGATAAAAACCTTAATTTAAAATGCCGTTTTTGACCATTTTAGTTTGGTTTCACAGATAAGCCTTGTACAGAAATCTTCATTCAGTCACAATAGGGACATACTGTAGCTATTAACAAGAAACATTGTCGCTTTGTCCTCCCATCGTCACCGCGGAAAATTTCTAGTAATCATTCAAATACGAATGCACTGCACCCATTTCTGGCATTTCATAGGTGTTTTCTTTTCCCCTTTACTCCCTTACCTCGCGCGCGCACATATACAAACGTAGATGGGAACAGGTAGCTGAGTTGGGGCTGCTATGATGAACGCTCTTAACACGGGAAATCCTGACTTGTTGATACGTCACAACTTTCTCAAACAGGCTTTACCTGCCCGGGAAATAAGTCACGACACGCCACTGCTGTGATCAAATAAAGGACACTATAAATCAGTAGTCACCCACTTTGTTGGTCACACAGTCTAAGGCGTCACTCGTTTTATACTAGAGTCTAGACTGTCGATGAAATGGAGAACGTGTTTTGAATCCTTGGTCTCCGTTTTATACGCCAGGCGAATCTTTTAAATTCCATTTGAGTCACTTTTATAAAGTGGCTCATTTGGATTTTATCTCATATTGAGATCATTTTTAACATTTTTAGTATATTTTAATATGTTCGTTTTGTCTTTTTAACATAATTGTATTTTAATATGTTTGTTTTGCCCTTTTAATTTATTTTTATTTTAACATGTTTTGTCCTTTTAACGTGTTATATTTGAACATGTTTTGTTATTTCAACACGTTTGTTCTGTACTTTTAATGTAGTGTATACACCTGTGGTTTTTTTTAAGCAGGTGTATCACTGAATTTGTACTAAGAGCCCATTTGAGCACTCCTATGGAGTATCTTAAATGGGTATTTTATCATTATGAGATCTATTCTTTTTTATACATATATAGATATATCACATATTGTTCTTTTATATCGGTTATTCACCTGCATATGCAGGTGAATTATTATGTCTCTCCCCTATGGGGATTTTACTATGTTTTTTAATATTGTTCAAGGCCCTAATGATCTCACTGTGTCGATGGGCCTATAATAATAATAATAATAATAATAATAATAATTGAATATCTTGATCGTGTATATCGAGGGTGGTTTTACTCTCCCCTTCATGCAAATGTGGATACACTTCCTCTAAATTCCACCTTCTTAACCCCGAATTATTCAGCGTAATTAGTACATATGCGTACAGCCCGAACCGGTTGTGAGAAGCAATGATTTAAAAAAAACACTCGGTTGTCGGCCTTCTTAGCTCAAAAGCCATTGGGACGTTAAAGATCCCAACCCCTTGGATTGCGTGCAAGCAACCCCTGGGAAATCAATGGGGGTTTGTTATTATTCCCTTAGTGGAAAGTTTTCCTTCCAGCCTATGCTTCTTCCTATTGGTTGTGTTTTCTCGCTATTGACTAAACTTGGCTGGTTCCACCCTCCAATCCCCCCACACCCCTCCTCCAACCTTCCTCTGTCTTCATTGCTAGTCTGGTTGCGTGACTCCTCTTTCAGAACTCACATTGATCCATATCTTTCCGCTGGAACCTATTTTCATTGGCTTTCAAAATTCTCTTCTCCTCATAAGAGATTTCGTGATCGCACAAAGATATCCACTTATTTTATTTTCTGGATATCTATTGAATACTGTATACTAGTAGTTCTGTGAACAGTAGACCTCACTCCCTCTATGTTATTATCGTTACTACAGTCTTACTAGTAGTTCTGTGAACAGTAGACCTCCCTCCATGTTATTATCGTTACTACAGTCTTACTAGTAGTT
>CABFWO010001224.1:139596-188925 GCA_902155825.1 Timema genevievae
GTAGGGTGATTGTGAGATGAAATGGAGGACCTACAGTTTAACGTGGGATCCGAACCACGGTGGAGGCCTGGTATTCCACACATTCACAAGTTGTGATTAATACACGTCTTGTCAGAGGTGAAGGAAGGGTTTGGCAATCAGATAAATCTGTGTGCCGGGACCTAGGATTGAACCCTGGACCCTCAGCACAGAAGTCTGACACCTTACCCCTAGACCACCAGGTCACCTCCTTTATTATAGTTCTGGCCAACAGTCGTTAGACCTACGACAGGCCAGCACTGAGAAGTAGCTACAAAATAAATGGTACGAAACTCCTCACGGACTTTCTCGCTCTATTGTTTAAAAATGGAGATATTTAATCAAAACTCGTAATATATGTGAAATGAAATAATATATATTAGTAAGTCCAAGCATAAATTGCACTATACTTATGTAAAACAGTTTTTGAGTCCCAGTTTTAAATTTTTTTAATTTTATTTTTAAAGAATTAATGTCCTCATTTGTATATTTGGACCAATAAAAAATGTAAAATTGACTATTGAGTAAAAAGTGGAGATAGATCATTGTTGTACAAACACTTCTCCTAAGCGGTTCAAGGAAAAATAACATATTGTTTTTGAGAGACTTACTTATATGGCATTGAATAATTATTGCGTTTAAACTTAAGTAGTATCTCTTTACAACTAAAGCTCACAAAATTGTATTAATATATTTGTGAATATCTCAGAAAATGTTGATTTTATAAAAATATATTTCAAATAAAAGTTTTTTATTTTTAATAGTACTAAAACTTTGCAATGATAAGTTATTTATCATCTCAAATAGTTGCGGAGATACGGAAATTTCAGCTTCTGTAAAGTAGTCTAAAATTCATTTTTATGGGAAAATGAAAATAGCTAGTTTATGTTTAATCTTAATCAACGCTTAGATACGAGTTTTGATCAAAATCGTTAGAGCCGATGTTGAGAAAATATATTTTTTCTCTTTTTACCCTTAATTAAACTACACTTAATTTTAAGTTGAAATAGACACATATACAGACGGTATTGCAAAGACAACTTTTTAGGGTTTGGGGAGGGGGGGTCATGATACCTCGACATCCATCTACATGTCGGGTTAGATTATTTTACGGTCGCAATACTTTACCTTTAGTGTTCGAAAAGTTAAAAAATATATATATTTGCGTATAGGTTGAAAGTTATTGGTTTTATAAAAATATATTTTGAATAAAATATTTGTATTATAAATATCTCTACATATTTGCATCAATAAGTAATTTCATATCTCAAATAGTTTCGGAGATATGATAAAAAATGATAATTTACGCATATGACCGGAGCCCTTAAAGTAATTTTTTGCCGAAATATTGAGAGAGCCAATTTTTTTTTAATATTTAAAAATGTTTTGAAATGAAATTTAATCAAAATTTTTAGAGCCAATTTTGAGAAAATCGACCTTTTCTCTTTCTGCCCTTCAGTAAACTACCCTTAATTTTAGGGTTAGATATCCAATTCCAAAAATCCCTCGGGGCAACCCTATGAAAACCCTAGATACCAAGTTTTAGCCTGATTGGTAAAATAGTTTAAGCTCTAGTCGGAGGTACAGACAGACAGACAGAAATTCAAAAACCTTTTGTTCGGATTCAGGGAGTCATAAAACGTCAAGATTCATCAAAATTTTGAGTTCGATTTTGTACCTGTAAGATAGCGAGAAATTAAAAATAAAAATAATAAAAAATAACTACGTATAGAGTAGTAAAGCAAAAGTATTTTTACAAAAAATGAGTTTGGCTTTTCTTTTGTGATAAAAGCCGAATTCACTCACCTTGTAAGGCTATTGAAAAAAAATAATTTTGGATCACAATAAGCCCGAGAAGGGATATGGATACCTACACGACCAAGAATAAATTTAATAATAATAATAATTATAATAATAATTATAATAATAATAATAATTATAATAATAATAATTATAATAATAATAACAATAATAACAATAATAATAATAATATAGTAAAATGTTATCAATGTTGACCGGATATAAATTAAATCTCCTTGCAACTGAAATCCTACTAATCCAATGATATTTGGTAGGATCAACAGGAGGATACTGTTGGTACATTATTTGCACGGTTCAACGGCAGTCGAAGTGTTTAATGTATTGAAGAACGCTTTGTATCGGAGCTTTATATTATAACATATGAAAAAAAACCTCTTTGACGAATATAATTAAAATATCAACGTTGAGTCTTCAGCCAGACGGACGGTTTTATGTACTTCCCATCCATCCAAAACTTCGCATGCACTCAGCCCTAAGGCAGGTTAGTGCTGACTGCACCATATGGTAGAAAGCACATGTCCTTAAAGATAGGGAAGTCCTTGACGATAGTAACATGGAGGGATCGAGGTTTACTGTTCACATAACAACTAGAAAGACTTTTATAACTATAATTCTTACTAGGTGTTTTGTAATCTGACAGGCCCTTTTGTTAGGGAACTGAAACCACCAATGCATCCTGTCCTTTGCCTTCTTCTTCAGCGCCCAGAATTTCCTTCTTTCCTTCAAGTCATCCAATATTTGAATACTTCTTCATATTAAGCTTACCTTTTCCTCAACTTTGACTTCAATGACGTGCAGAAGACAGTTCCTTCTATGGATGTGTCCGATTCAGTTTGCTTTGTACCGAAGAATCGCTACCAAAATCGCTCGCTTCCCACCCACTCTTCTTAAGACTTCTTTACTTGTCCCCCTTGTCTGCCCACCTGATCTTCTCAAGTCTTCTTCAGCACCAGATTTTTAAGCTTTCCAAGTATTTCTTTTATATATTCCCAGGATTACAGGCTTCTGATCCATACAGCGTGATGCTCCAAATGAAGGGTTTCATCGATTTCTTCCTCAGCTCTAAGCTCAACTGGCTGGTCAGCAGTAACCTCTTCTTGTTGAAAGATTCCTTGGCCATGGAGATCCTTGGCCTAATTTACTTGGCACAGTAGGCATCTTTCTATCAGCAGACTTCCCAGGTACTTGAACCGCTTAGTGCTTTCAAACTCCTAATTTACAATTTCGATTTTCAGCGACTCTTCATTTTTTGAAATATCTATTACTTTTGACTTTTCATTGCTTATCTTCATGCCATATCTTCTACCTGTCTCCAACAGCTGTTCCCTAATTTTTTGCAACTTTTCTTTATTTTCGGTTAGTAATGATAAATCATCTGCATATGTTACTGTCTTTATGACGCGTCCACCTCTCCTGAAATTGCCACTTCCTTCTAGGGATTCCCTGATCAGTCACTCTACATACAAGTTGAACATACTGGGTGACAAACATCATACCTGTCTCACTCCTCTTCCTATCTCCACGCTGTTGGTCTCTCCATCATTCAGCCTCACCTTCACTCGCTGTCCTAGGTACATGTTTACAATCAGGCTCCTGTACCTCCTGTTGATGTCAATCTTCTTGAGTATTTCCGTCAGTTTCTTCCACTTCACTCCATCGAACGCCTTTTGCTAGTAGATTAAACCAATGTAGACACATTCCTTGAATTCCAACACTTTCTTAGAAATTATTCTCAGCATTCTGATGGCCTCCTTGGTTCCTTTTATTTTTCTGAATCCAAATTGGTCTTCATCCATCACACGTTCTGTTCCATTCACTGGTTGATAAAGCCTGTAGCAAACGAGGTCTACTGTTCACAGAACTACTAGTTATTATTATATAGGTATCGATTCAATACAACAATTGTGACAGCTGATGATCAAATGTTTTAACGCATTCATATATGAAAGTAGTTTTTGTCATTTTTTTTACTTTAAAATATGTTCGTTTCTATAAAAATCCTACTGTAGATAACATGTAAAATTTTTGTTTCCAGCAATCGTGCGCCCTGCGACTGGTCCTGAACGTGAGTGTGGCAGCGAGCATCATGTTCCTGGTCGTCGTAGGGGTGGGTCAGACTGACCTTGAGAACTGGTCACACCACAGCTTCATGGCAGCTGGATGGCCGGGGGTAACTTCACAATCACGCAATAGCTATCGTTAACACTTTGAAACAAAGCAGCAAACACCCTTTTATTAACATCAACACATGCTGTCCAAACAATCAATACAACAACAGAAACAAACACCCTTTTATTCACATCAACACATGCTGTACAAACAACCAATACAACAACAGAAACAAACACCCTTTTATTCACATCAACACATAACTGTTCAAACAACCAATAGAATTAAAGAAATAAACATATTTTCTATACATCTACATAGACCTATGCCAGACAAACAATCAATCCAACCTCTATCTCGGGTACGGGAGGACAATAGCTAGAGTGTAAAATCTAAGTTTGAACCATTATTTGGACAATAAAGTTATTTACAGATATAGAATCAACGCATGCAAAATCCTGAGTTAAACTGTCTGGTCTCCCTGTGTTTAACTGTAGATGCTGACTGGTGCTGCGATCTGCTCATACGGGTTCCTAGGTTTCGTTGGCATCACTGCTGAGGGTAGGACAGACAGCAGGAAGATACAGGTTGTGAGCAATTTGGTGGCAGGGTTGGTAGCCCTGGTGTCTTACTGCGCAGTCGCCATTCTGCTCACGCTTATGGTTCATTTTAGGTACATATACATTCGCCTACAGATTAGGATTTTACTTTGTCATAAAGCAGTATGGCTTTAGAAGTGGGGTAGTAAGGAGCGATAGATAAGAGCAGTATTTTTTTAGGCTTTGTATAGCAAGCTTTAAAAAAATAATCGAATGTCTATTCAGTAGAAACATAAGGGTTTAATTTTCGCCACATGATGACCTCAACAGTTTTTGAATATCTGTCGAGGGTGTTTTGGAATTTGATAATAACTTTTTCTCTTCATCTAATGCAGATTTTCAAGAACTGTTGAGAGTACCATGTGTATAAAATGTATCTATATATTTATACTGGAGATATATCTAATTGGTTCTGTAGAAAAATATGTTTTGTAATAAAAACTGCAAAAATTACTGCCCATAACTTTCTTCCATTACCATCCCACCTTAAGGACTTCACCCAGAACCTACTTGAAAAATTTATATGCAAACTACGGTATTTTTTTTTATCTTACAGCAGATATGACTTCATAACCTCTAAAACATTGATCAATCCCGTTATGTTTTATTGTGAACCTGTTAAAAATTACTTTATTTGTTTAAGGAATGCCTGGTACTGGTATGTGTTTCAAACCCTTTACTTCGATTTTAGAATTTGGACATTTCTTATAAAAAAAAGTCGTTAAGAATGACCTAATCTCGCCTTTTCATGAAATTCTTAGTAAAACTGTGACTAAAAACAATAGGGTTTATTATTTTATAGGAACATGTAAATACCTATCAACTCCATTTAGGGAAAGATCATTTTTTTAAACAGCAAACAAATTCTTAAATAAAGCGTCTCAGCGCTACTGTAGTCATACTGTAGTATTTCATTATAATTTTCAAAAACATTTTCCCCGTATTTTACACTAGCTCAAAGAATTTTGATGAATCCTTAAATTACTTTAACTATGACTATGAGCTACCTACTCTTGAAACACTTTCAATTTATCCATCTCACATTTTTAATATTGCTTATGAGTTAAGATTGTGTTTGATTACTGATACTTACAACATATTGCGTGTGTATAATTAATGTTTGTCATGTATATGAGCGTGTTAGTATAAACGCTTCCTTACGGATATTATTAAAGAATATAACTGCATCTTATCCTACCTGCATACCTAGATTTATTCTTGGTCATGGACTGGGCTCTAGATTGCTCGAATATCGTCTGTTCAAAGTGTTCTAGAATCAAGCTGTAGCATGTTTCTGTCCAATATATATGATGTTTCCTATGCACAAGTTGCTGGAGAACTCAGATATTCCTCTGCTCAAAGTGCTCTAGAATCAAGCTGTAGAAGGTTCTGTCCAATATACATGATGATTCCTATACACAGATTGCTGGAGAACTCAGATGTTCCTCTTCTCAAAGTGTTCTAGAATCAAACTGTAGAAGGTTCTGTCCAATATATATGATGTTTCCTATACACAGATTGCTGGAGAACTCAGATGTTCCTCTGCTCAAAGTGTTCGAGGTTCGAGATGTTGACTGGGCTCGCCTAGTCATGGCGATATTCACAATTCTTTGCCTCGCGCTGACACTCCTGGAAATATGCTCACCTCTCCACGCCCTCATTGTCTCCTTGGCAGGTCAGTAGGTCATATCGCTAGTGACCCCTGTGTGCTGAACTTGATGATAAAACAAATAACCACACCTTACTTAACCCTTACGAATACATCTAAAGAATACGATTGAATGCGTATTGTTACGAAAAGGTTTCAAATTCAGGCTAGGTGAATTGGGAGTTTTTTAGATTCGTAAATGATCTTCCATCCTTCACCCAGGTCCTGGATTTATTAATAGGTGCAGACCAGCTCCATTACAAGTATAAAAATGGCGAAACCAAGTTTCCCCTCAAGTTGTGCCTTAATTATTTGCTCCTTTCCCCAGTTCATTAAGTAAGGAGCAAGTTGGTGGCAAAAACTTTGTTGAGGTCATTTGAACGTCATCATTTGCGTGGTTTTTTTTACCATTCCTAGCGAATAATCTACTCCCAAAATCGTTGCTACTTTATTTTACATCTCTAATAAAAATGAAAGAAAATACAATTATTACAAAACATTTTATCTTAATAGACAGAAATTAAAATATAGTTTGAATTTTTCTTGGTGCTTTTCGAAAAACAAGATTTTTTATTAATAAGTATTTATTTATATTATTAATTTAAATCTTTTATTGAACTAGTAAAAAATCCATTGAAACTTAAAAAAATATACCTATATACCATTATTTAGTGATGAGATGTCTTTGGTTTTAGTGAAATACAAAAACCTCTTTGAATCTAAATAAAATTCCCCAGCTTGTTTCTTTATTCGATGTCATATTGTTTTATTTAATGCTGCTTCGTTTTATTATATTTTGTATTGCTTTATTTGATGCTGTATTGTTTTATTCGATACTGTATTGTTTTATTCGATGCTGTATTGTTTTATTTAACGTTGTTTTGTATTTTAGGTGCTATATGAATGTAAAACGCGACAATTCCTTTCACATCTCTTTTTTCCATTAGCGAAACTAAATTATGAGCATATCACGAGTCGGATATGGTAGGATAAATAAAGAACTAATCGATGACGACCTTTAGAAAATCTTGCGAAACCCTTTCATTTCTAACCCTTGCCGGCGATCTTCCTACTGAAGTCTTGTGTTTATTTCCCTCCAGGTGAGGACTGGAGGGTGTTACCCAGTATCATGTCTCACGAGAGCTCCTCCTTAGGGACCCCCGTCCTCGCCATCCTGAGCTCCGGCTTCGTGGCCAGCGTCCTGGCCTGTCTGTGTCCGCTGGCGCCGCTCGTCAGGGTCATGTGCGTCGGGCCGCTCATTGACCACGTGGTCACCGCCGCCGCCGTCATACACAGGAGGTATCAGCCCCTCAAGAAGTCCTCAGCAGGTGACTTGACTTTCGATCAGTAGGGTGTAGCGACAGTAGTGGCTATCAACATATATCCACGCTAAGGGATAATACTTAGGTTGGAGTTTTGAGGAGATTAGTATCTGCCTAGGTGGCCGCATGGATTAAGGCGTCACTCTCTTGCTGGAATATGCTGATGATGAAGGGGAAATCGGGGTTTGAACTCCAGTTGGGTGTTCTGAGGATAGTTTTACCTAAATTGTTTACCCCCTAACACTCCACGCAAATGCGTGTACACTTCCTATACATTCAACCTTCCTCATCCCTAATACATTATCGTAATTAGTAGATAGGCGTATAGCCCAAACGGGTAGTAAGACGCGGTGGCAAAACCAAGCAAACATTAATTAATAAACGGTATGGTGTACCATACAAACTTTATCTTTCATTTATATTAAAATAGAGATATTTACTAAAAATTCTTAATGGTTGTGTAAAAAAAATTAATATATATTTCGAGAAAATTATTTTTTCTCTTTTTTCCCTTCTTTAAACTACCCTCAATTCTAGGGTTGGATATCTAATTTCAAAAATCACTCGGGTGAACCTTATTAAAACCTTAGATACCAAGTTTTAGCCCAATCGATAAAATAGTTTCAGCTCTAGCCCAAGGTACAGACAGACGACATCGCGAAAACAACTTTTTCAGTTTCAGGGGGTCATGAAACGTCGTGATTTATTGAACTTTGAGTTTGATTTTTTTGACGATCTCAATAATTCTCTCACCATAATAATAATTTATTAAGTTCCATCTATTATTTTGTCGGTTCCTTAAGATTTGACCAACAAAGAGGGAAATCTAACTTTTGAGTCGCATAGTGAATACCACTAGGTGAAATGCAAACAGCTGACTCAATGTGGGACCATCCACAAACCTCACATTAATAATTCAGACCCTTTTACTTGCGTTGCAGAGCGTAGTGGTGTCCGATACAGACGCCTGGGTCGCAATACCTCTTTCATAGACAACGACCTCCGAGACGACGAGGACTTTGACGAGGAAGACGTGGACCTTGACAGTGACAACAGGCGGCGCCGGACGACGGTGCGATGTCTCAAGTCCGGACTGGGGTTCCTTCCGGCCGCGATCCGTCAACGCGTCACCCCGGATGCCACGCAGAAGTTCTACACCACCGTCTCCAGTCCGGCACCCTCGTTAGATTCTTTCACGGTGACCTACCTCGACCAGAACGACGTCGGTATGATCCAGGGAGACCTCGCGAACACCAAGATTGCCCAGAGTGTCAGCAACGGGACTATAGTCACGTCAATGTCTTTTGATGAGGATTCCTTAGCTCGTTGCCAAGTCAACGGTGGGAAGCATCTCGTCAACGGGTCGTTGAAGTCTTTCGATTCTTTCGTGGACCGGAGTGATTTAGTGTGGACGGGTGTGAATGGTGAATCTCAATCTTCCTTCAAATGTTCTAAGCTAATAAATCAAAACAATAACGTTGTCACGAGAGCTTCTAATTTAGTTACCGATACCAAGATATCAAATGGTACAACTCAAACAGACGATGCAATAGTTCCTTTAAGATCTTCGAACCATAAGGTCGAGAATATTACCATAGACGCTGAACGTAACGGTGAAAAGGAGCGTGACAAATCAGTTAGAACAGACAAGTTTAGTATGAACGTAGTAGCGAAACCCCCCTATTTAATGAGTAGCAATGATGATACAGAGATCCTAAGATACCCAAATGGTGTCACACCTTTTCTTGTGCAAACATTGAGTGGTGCGTTATCAAGTGAAACGAACACGGTTCCGCATCAGAGTAAAACAGGTTCTACAGAAACTGAAGTGAGTGACAAGGACCGTTTGATATCGTCCGATGGTGAGGAACACGTAGGAGAAGATGTCCAGCCTACTTCCGGGAGTTGTAAAAGAGTTCAAGGTCGGAGGGACCGTGAGAATAGGTCGATTGTTCGGCGGCGTTCTCCCTCTTTGGTCGACGTCAGCTGCGCAGATAGCGACGAGGAGGAGGGATTGTCGGTGACCTCAGCGTCTTCCAGTGAGGAAGGGGTGGACGGCAGTGATAGCAGCGCAACAGATATCGACGCCATAGTCGCCGAGTACAAAGAGCGACTCAAGGTAATTGTCAAACAGAGGGGCGCATTTTTTTTTGAAATGTTTCTGTTACCCAATGAGATATGAAAAGAAAACCCCTCCAGTACTTAAAAACCTTTTGCGGTACTACTACTTTTTTTTTAGCATTGCGTCTTACTACACGTTCGGGTTATACACTTTTGTAATAATTACGCTATTGGTTTTAAGGATGAGGAGGGCTATATTTTATAGGAAGTGTACCCGTATTTGCGTGAAGGGAGAGTGGAAAATCACTTTGAAAAATTATCCTCAGTACACCCGAACGAGATTTGAACTTCGATCTGCCCATAATCGGTAGTTTAGTCAGTTACGAGAATGACGCCTTACTGCTACTATTACCATTTATATTTATCTGTTGTATTTTAAAGTAATTATAAGAAAATATTTATAGGCTAGTCGTTCATAATTTGTTTCATACCATGCATGACAATGTTTAATACGCTACGATTGTCATCTATTCTATCTGTGTGTTCTTGGAATCATGTCTGCCTGTTGAGCTAAGGGTCCCGGGTTCGATTCCTGGCATGGACGAAAAATATATCATTAGTAAAATGTGGGGTTTCCCCTTTCACAGTGATGAATTAACGACCGTGGAGCTGGATGTTGTGTAGGTTCTGGATTTTAGTTTGTTTTTAAGTCGTGTGCTGTTATAATCAGTTGGTTCAGAAAGTGCACGTTAAATAACTCAAATAAGAATTTGAAACAATTTTCTGGGTATGTTTATCAATAATTGATTAAAAATTTGATTTAGGACAACAGGGAGAAGGTACTTTTTAATAGATACAAGACTACTTCGGTGGGCGCATGGTCTAAGGCGCTACTGTCGAAATAGACTATACTGCCAATGATAGAGAGATCGTGGTTTGATCCCAGTCGGGTCTACCGAAGGTGGTTTTCCCTAAATGGTTTCCCACTCTATCTCTCTCCACGCAAATGCTGATACACTTCCTATAAATTCAACCTTCCTTATTCCTGCCTCATTAGCGTAATTAGTATATAAGCGGATAATCTGAATGGGTATTAAGATAATTTACTAAAAAATAAATATATTGTGTCCACGTGCAAACATTAGGATAGACTAACGTCGTAAGGTGCTCCCTCAAGGTGGCGACGACACTGACGGGCGTCCAACCCACGACGCATGATCCTAGCCCCGCCACGTCCCGTCGAGCGACGCTAGCGCTATACGGCGTCCTGGCCTGCTCGACGCTCGTAGGCGTAGCCTCTGTCCTGCCTGGCACCGCCATTGTGTGGTGCGGCGGGATGGGTGGCGCTGGTATGTTGTTATTCCTGGCGGTGATTGCGCGTCAGCCATCCAGCGAGGAGGGCTGCTGGAGGACACCGATTGTACCATGGCTACCGGCAGGTGTTATCGGATGTAACGTCATCCTCTGCTCACAGCTATTGGTGGACGTGTGGCACACGACGGCGCTCTGGCTAGTAACAGGTACGATGGTCTGGCTACTTGCAGGTACGATGGTCTGGTTATTGGCAGGTACGATGGTCTGGTTACTGACAGGTACAATGGTCTGGTGACTGGCAGGTACGATGGTCTGGCTACTGGCAGGTACAATGGTCTGGTTACTGGCAGGTACAATGATCTGGTTACTGACAGGTACGATTGTCTGGTTACTTGCAGGTACGATGGTATGGTTATTGGCAGGTACGATGGTCTGGTTACTGACAGGTACAATGGTCTGGTTACTGGCAGGTACAATGATCTGGTTACTGACAGGTACGATGGTCTGGTTACTTGCAGGTACGATGGTCTGGTTATTGGCAGGTACGATGGTCTGGTTACTGACAGGTACAATGGTCTGGTTACTGGCAGCTACAGTGGTCTGGCTACTGGCAGGTACGATGGTCTCTTTATTGGCAGGTACGATGGTCTGGTTATTGGCAGGTACGATGGTCTGTTTATTGGCAGGTACGATGGTCTGGTTATTGGCAGGTACAATGGTCTGGTTACTGGCAGGTACAATGGTCTGGCTACTGACAGGTACGAGGTTCTATCAGCCTTGTTTCAAACCCTGGCCTGCTTCATTACAGTCAAACAAGACCAGATTGAATTGATGATACCAGGTGCCCGAGGGCTTTAAGATCATTAATTGATGTATTATATTGAGGGTTTAACAGTCTTAACATGATTTAGTGCACAGTACATTTCTTCATTGCAGGATGCGTACTCTATTGGAGGCGGTATAACCGGGGGTGGTGCTGGAATAGAGTCAGGGGGCGGGGATCTTCCCACAGAGAGCGTATCCGCCTCCATGCACCGCCTCATCACTCCACAGTGTCGACGCTGATCCCCAGTCACCGTCTATTGTCGGAGAGAAGCGCCGCAAGGTTGACACAAGTAGATACCATCCTCATCTCAAGGTGATAGCCGGTCATCTTCTTCCAGTTGTAACAGCACTTACGGCTGAGTACGCTAGAGATGTCCAGTTGAGGTCTTCAGTCGGATAAATTACTTGGGCCTAGCAGAAATAATCTCTCTCTCAAATTCTCTGAAAAGTTCTGTTCAAAG
This sequence comes from Timema genevievae, assembly GCA_902155825.1. NCBI lineage: Eukaryota > Metazoa > Arthropoda > Insecta > Phasmatodea > Timematidae > Timema > Timema genevievae. Next base: position 151,775 of record CABFWO010001224.1, read on the forward strand.
CTCAGCAAATATCTCTTGAAGATTCTGCAAAAACTCTCTTGACAGTTCTCTCGAAAGTTCTGCAAAGGTTCTCGCAAAAGTCTTGAAAATTCTCTTGAAATTTCTGCAAAGTCTATCTTGAAAAATTTCTTGAGAGCTCTGTAAGGTTCTCTTAAAAGCTCTGCAAAGCTCTCTTGAAAGCTCTTATCTGGCTGGTCCCACACTAAATTAGGATTTTAAGATTAAGTGACACATTTGATATGTTTACTTATAATGCAAAGTTATACGAATGACCTCTATAGATTTTTATGTTAACTGTTATTCGAAATAAACTTTATAACTGGTTAGGATATGCTTAAATTATGGTCTAAGTAAAAAAACCAACTTGTTATTGCTAAATTTCCCTCCAAATGTTCTTCCTGAGATTGGTGAAATCTTGCTTCAATATTTTGTTATAATTATGAAGTGATTAATCCACAAACCATTAATTGATCATTGTTAAATTGTTAGCTGAATTTTTCATTTCAATACACTGGAAAATAATTTGAGACAGTACTCTTGGCGGTTTAGTTCAACAGCATACTGTCATGGAGGAGCTCCCCGATAGCTCAATAGCAGAGTGATTGGCACCTATATCCAGATGATCGAGATTCAAATCCCTGTTCAGGTGTAATTTTTTAAATTCCCTCAAACACTCCATAAGGTTATAAACAGAAAATACATGTTTTTTTTGGACATCATTGATTAGTGTTCTTTGAGGTGTATAATAATTTAAAACATAATAACCGACTTGGTTTATAGATTGTTCATTAGCTGAGAATCTAGACAAAGCCCTTGCTTGAGATTCAAACTGGCTGGCTAATAATTGTGTAGAAAATACCACTCACTGTAATCTGTCGTTTATAAAAATATACAACGTAGACATTGCCGGATTTACGTATACGAAGACCTCTGGGAGGCATACAGTATGCCCCCCCTCCCCTTTAAACCTGTGTAAGATTACATCATGGCATGTCTGAGGAAGGTTAAAAACTAAGAACCTGTTTAATTTTACACAAATGTAATAACAACAAAGTAAAAGGAAGTAGGCTACATAAAAACTCCATAAAAATGTCCAATATATACAAGCCTGCCTTTCTTTCTTTGCAGCAAACATGTCAATAATTATGTAAGTCCATTTAATGAAACAGGCACTCGCAACAGACAGGATTTAAAAAAAAAATTTAAACAGCATGCCCATAAATTTGTTGTTTTTACCTATATATTTTATGCACAAAGGACATTATTGTAGGTATAAAACAAGAAGGCGTCTACAATAGAAAATTATTGGTAATATTATTTTTTCTGTGAGGATTTGTGGGCTTCCTTATCTGTGAAGGGGGGCCCCGGGGCAATCGCCCCCCTTTCCCCTTAAATCTGGCACTGAATGTAGACTTCAAGTTGCAGTTGGTGTGGTGAGAATACCAAAACTCTAACATAATTTTGATGGCAAACGTTTTATTCTATCACGTGTATGTAAATTATCAGTATAATTATTATTACTATTATTATGCTTTAACTCCGAATTAATGTTGTGATTAATTATCAGCATTCATTGTATTTTAATGAGGGAAAAAACTTCCATTTCCCATGTGGGTAGAATAGTACCAAGGTATCAATCCAACTATTATTTTAAAGCATAGTTATTGTTTTTATATTTCAATGAAATCAATAAAGTGAATGATTTTGTGTATCTGGTTGGAATGTCTCGTAAAAGTGGAAGTATAGATGGAGAAATATACAAACGGGTGAATGCATCTCGGAGAGTAGTTGGATGTTTGTGAACTATTGAAACGAATGAAGTAGTATCGAAAGAGACAAAGATGGCAGTATGTTCATAAAAGTGTGTTGATGCCAGCATTGTTTTATGGATGTGATGCATGGGTTTGTCAGGAAGAACAAAGAGCAAGGTGAATGCTGTTAGAATGAGATATATTTAATAAAGGTATGTGGAAAAACTCTAATGGACAGTCAGTAATGAATGGTTGTTGAAGGAGTGAAGTTTGAAAGGGAATCCAGTAGGTCAATGTGAAAGAAAGAGTCTTATGTTGGTTTGGGCATGTTGAGAGGATGAGTGTGGATCGAGTGACGAAGCAAATAAATATATGAAGGTAGAGTGTGTATATCAAAAGGAAATGGTAGGCTATGTAATACATGGCTAAACGGGTGGAAATTAATACTTATTATTTTTATCACCATGTTTTACTACTACTTCAGTTCGTACGCATATATAATAGTTACTCTAATGGGCTAGGGATGAAGAAGGAAGCATTTTAGAGCTAATCTACTAGCATTAGCATGGAAGGAGAGTGGGAAACCATTTAAGAAAAACCACTTTAGTAGATCCTACCGGGATTCTAACCCACATCTCCCCATCTTCAGGAGGCCAGTCTAACACGACAGTGACGTCTTAGACAGTTCGTCCACGGAAGAGGGTGGAATTAATACAATTATATCTACAAAAACTAACAGACGTTACGTTTGTAGAATATTTTACAGTGAAACTTATTAGCTATTGAATTAATTAAAACAAAAATAGCAATCTATTTCAATTTTTTTAGCAAATTGTTGACAATTTGGGGACAAAATCATTCCCACTCCCCGTATTTTAACTAAACCTAGCTAACGCTAATCAAGTTAACAGAATGTTCTATAAACCAACAGATAGCATTTGGTACAATCGCCTATAAAAGTTGAAGACAATCATTTCCACTTCATTTTGAAATGAAACCATTTAAAACTGGAATTGAAGCTAGGCACTTTATAGGTGTTTTTACATTGGTGTAGAAATTATAGTGTGAATAATATGGTACAGTAAGCAAATACATGTTTTGTTGTTATAAAAAAATAAAATATTATAATATATACATTTTTAAAACGTGAGGTTTATTTTAACTAACTATGCATACATTAGAGAAAAAAAATCGTCTTTAATATTTAATGTTGAATCGGTGTCTTCATGGTTATTCATGTGTGAAATATTTTTTATTGACGATTTTGAAAGAAAAATCGTCTTTTTCATATTTATATATTTACTAGTTTTGGCAATGCTTAGTATTCTATATTCATAATACAAACTATATTGCTAAAAGTTCTAATTAGTTGCTAACATTTATTGACTGTAAAAAGACTGAACCTTTTAAAATGGTTAAACTTTGCAAAATTAAGAAACACCAACGTAGCTAAGCTAGGTGATTTTCTAAAGTCAGAGCTACAATGAATATATTATATTTATACATTTTAAAATTATATTTCTATAAAGATTTCATTTCTTTTAGCTCTAATTCTTAAACAAAATTGATTTAGCAGTAAGAATTTAGGTTTAATTTAATTTTTCTACGTAAAATATTACAAAATATAAACAATTACATCGTCACATAATATAAGATTTGTATTACTAAATAAGGAAATTAGGTTAAGGTGACAGTATTTTCAATAATTATTAAAATAATATCAGTGGTTAAATATATTTTATATAGAGTCATATAGAACTAATTTGATATTAAAGTTCGCGTTTATTAATGAAGTCTTATGATATATAATTTTTGGAGCTCCCATCTTGCACCACCTGACTATAAAATTAAGGCTAACAAAGCAATATTTATTGTTTGCTTATTTTGAAATTGATTTACTACATAGTAATATAGAAATTGAATCTATGTATTTTTGTATGTTTGTGATTAAGATTGAATTGGATATTAAATATTGTTTTAAAATTATAAAAAAACTGATTTTTTTTAAAAAAATAACGCATGTAGGGTTTGTCTTAGCCCGAATGTTGTCCACTGATTTGTTAACTTCTAATCAGGTACACGGGAATTCAGACCTTGGGATTATTTTTAACACTTTAAGTTTACCATCTTCCCTTCATTGAAACCATCGATGCATTTCCTTAAAATAAAGATTTTTCATCCTGTTGCTTAAATAACTCTAAGCTATGAATAGTCTACAGACAGATACACTTTTATTTGTTAAAATAATTACAGACATATTTAACTTTCTCACATTCCCCAAATAAATATTCTCGACAAAACTGTCAAGAAATTTTTGAACCACCTCAAATTTCCCAAAATCCAGTCATCAGATTTCTAGCCTACTCTTAATAGAGAAGTATTTTTAATTATAAAAAAGGATAATATGCTAATTACTATCAAAAAGATAAGATATTCATTTTTAACAAAACCTTTAAAGGATTTTTTTGAAACTTATTTAATTTAAAAATAAATATTTTATCAAAAAACTACACTTAACTTTAGAGCTTTGATTATAATCAATATTTTTATTTGAGGAATGGAGGTAGCATCTAAACATCAAGTTTGAACGAAATACAAAAAACCTTTTTGGGGGTTGTCCCAGATAGACAGACAGAATTGTAAAACCCGATTTTCTGAGTTTGTGGCTACATATCATAATATCAAAGAAGAAAATTTTCTATATCAAAATACTTTCTTATAATAGGGAAGTAAAAATAGATTAAAAGCGACTAAAATTCTAACAAGTTTGAAAGAATCTAGATGTTTTTAAAAACAAAGTTTACATTTCCTGTATTCCTCATCTATTCGAATTGGTTGTGTTTTACCTAGAAAATGTGTATTCAAACAACATTTGGATATTTAGTGGACTTGTCCCCTTCTTCACCTATGGGATTCAATTGAAATCTCTCTTTCTATTGGATATTGCGATGAAGCAATGGAAAAGGTTCACTCAATATTTAATTTTTGTGATGTCCATCTAATTATACGTCCGGGATATACACATTATACACATAGGGTAAAATGACTATATTCCGTGATATACTTGTATCGTGATAAACTATATTCGAGCATCCATGGTGCTGGGTTAGGCTTCTTCATGGAGTTCCATTTACTGCCAACAGATGGTAGGCATATTGGTTGAAAGATTTGGTTAGTCACAAATTACACCTATGAAATATTGTGGAAGAAATAACAAAAATAAAATAAAAACTGTCATTTATAATTTATAATGCATGATTAAAAAAACTTCATTCTTATCATCTGGTTGAGAAATAGGCTAAGCTCATGGCATGAAATTTAATTATACCGGAACTACTGGGGAGGGGGGACGGGTTTAGGATAGTTACAAGCTTGTACGACATGCCTGGCTATTTTGACAATCAGCCAACAATCATAATGCTCAACACCTAGTCAAGGACATCAACAATACCTTACAGAAAACAAAAATAATATCTTTAACAATGTAAATATGTTGCCTCGAGAATAAACCATGTATGAGGGCAAACATATTTTCATAAAGATAAAAAAAACCTTGAGTCACTTGTTTGTATTATATTTTTAGTAGTTTTTAGAATTCCTTAAACTATTCCTGTGAAGCTTCACTAATGCATGCTAGCATTAACATGAAATTATATGAGTTTACAGAAAAAAAATTAACTTTAGTATTATTTCACTTGACCAGAAGCAAATTATTTTGAATACAAAAAATAAATTTATATTGTTGAAATTGAATTATAAAATCCGACCATTCTTTAACATAATAAAATCAATTATGTTATAACTAGACAATGAAAAGTATAAATAAGTGTTGTTATGATATGTACAATTAAAGTTTCTGTAAAAAAAAAGGTCTATTTATGTTTCTTCCATGAAGGACAAAATGCCAGTAAATTAGGATGTTGAAAATTCAAATATTATAATTAATTATTTTGAAGCATAACTTCCTTAACTGAAGAATTGATGGAGCTAAATTTATTATTGCGGCTTGCATTTCACGTATGTTGGCTCACCGATAGTTGTAGATTCTGGTAGATGTAATTTTGATTAAATTTGATGCTACTCACAAACATGAAAAAAAAAATTGATTCTTGAAAAACACCTGGAAAAACTCTGGTGAGATTTCGATTGGAGTAATTTAGATGAAGTGATATGGGGTAGCCCGTACCTTCATTACAGCAGTTTCCTCACACATAAAACCATTTCTTGGTGTGAAGCACAATCCTCACTTGTAATATTTTGAATTTATAATTCAGTGGACGAGAATTACATCATCACTCAAGATGATAGTTACGGTTGTAGCTGCATTTAATATCATATTCTTTAAATTGTAAATTTTAAATTAATAAATATATTTAGATTCAGCTATAACCGTAATGAAAAATTATTATTATTATTATTTAGTACCGCGTCTTACTACCCGTTCGGGTTATACGCTTAAGTACTAATTACGCTAATGGATTAGGAATAAGAGGAAGTGAACCCACATTTGCGTGGAGGGAGAGTGAAAAACCATTTAGGAAAAACCACCCCCAGTTCACCCGACCGAGATTCGAGCCTTGATCTCCCCGTCCTCGCAATGAAAAAGCTTGGCTATTTAATCCATTATGATACGTGCATTTATACAGCTATAATTTGTACTATTGTCAGTATATAGCCCTCCCTAGTCGAAGATGGCTGCATTATCTGATAGCTCGTTATCTATTGATCATTCATACGTAGCTGACGATTTAAGCATGTCCATCACAGACTCTGCTTTAAAAAAATTAAGTGAGAATGACCCTGGGCATCATGGGACGACACCTGGATAGCTCAGTGGTTAGAGCAATGGTTTACTATGCGAAAAATTCTGGGCTCGATTCCCGTGCCTAGATATCATTTTTCAATATAAAGAATATAAAACCTTTTTGTTGATTGGTCCATTGTGCATAGGGGGTGTCTTCAGATTGGAGTAAAGATGATGTAGTTCCATAGTGTCATGGTCGCTAAAGAGAATGATAAGCGGTATTTTACAAGATAAATTTTAAAAGATGCGTTTTTGTTTAATTTACCCTGATGTCCACTGGATTACATAATCAAGTTTTTTTTGTAGGTCTATAAATTATTAAATATATCTCACTTTATTTACATTTTATTAATTTATCAAGCCTAAAACTGGGGTTATATTACATTGATGTTGATACGTGTTCCGTTTTATATCATTCCTTTAGAAACTAGGTATTAATTCTTATAGTAGACATGTATTGCTATTTTTTTACTTGTCGGTGTTGCCTTATTTGGAGTACAAATACTATTTTCGGCCTCTTGAGGTGAATTTATACTCATGGTGGCATCTTAATTAAATACTGAACAAAAATCTTATTTTGTTTCATATTTAGTTTAACTTATTCATAAAGTCTTATCTTTCCTTTTATTGGCGTAATTATTCTTATAGATTGTTGATGTAGCTTACAAACATTTTGAAACATAATTGTTTGAAATGGAATGATCATTGGTATATAAGTAACTAGGACAATTCAACAACCTTTGACTGTATTGTCCTACAGCTCCAGAATCCAAGTCTTTTTTTTGTATGTGGTCTTGGGGTAGATTGCTCCTTGATGATCTGAAGTTCAAACCCAGCTTAGGTCAACGGATTTTTCTTGAAAGATAAAAAAATCCGTGTTACAATTTCTTTCGGAGGGGAAGTAAAGCCGTCAGTCTCATGTCGATTGTGGCCTGTAAAAGAACCCTGGAAGGCGAAATTGGTAGGCCCTTTCCCTCTCGCTCATAGAAATTCTCGTGTGCTGCTATAATCACTCCGTTCAGAAAGTGTACGTGGGAAAATATTCCTTGGAATAAGAGTTACCTAATGACCGCGCTGGGGGAATGATTTATTCTCAAGTAGTTTAGAGTGAGAGATCTGTGAACATCCATTAATCGACATCAGCTTTGACTTTTCATTCATCATTAAGCTATAATTGACTAAATTGATGCGGTGAGAACGACTTAAATAAGGATATATTAATATTTTTCTAATTTTTATTTGACTTTAATAATTCAGTGGATTAAAAAAACATTATTATATAACTAGGTAACTTACCGAAGTTAGATTATGTGAAGCCAGTTCTCCCTTTCGAAACAGTATTATGTACGCCGAAGGCGTTAACACTCTCATAACTCAAATGTTTGGATTGGTAACTGAATACTTACGGGAGGGTTTAAACAATTACAACATCGAGTTTTTAATATACAATAATTAGAAAATAAACAAGTATTTATAATACAATTTTAATTTTATTGGATTTAAATTATTTTATTGATTACATTTAAATGAAACAGCCAAAATATCAGTGTTGATCACAATAATTGCACAACTTGAGATGACAATAAGTAATAGGAACACAAAGTTGTGCACACAAAAAACACAAACAAGGGGAACAACTAATTAAACTTAACTACTAACATATAGAATCACAAAATAAACAATGTAGTGTTATATATTATGTAGATGGTAGTACAACAAAAAATGTATTAGAATTATAAATGGTTTGGGATGACAATATATTTGTAACTGATATTAATAGAACACTACTTGTGAAAAGCGTATATGACAAAAGCCAAGCAATATATTCGTTACAGGTTATTTAGTGATGGAAGTATTGATATTAACAATTATTAATATTTTATTACATATCCAGACGAAATGTTATTTCAAACATAAAGGTAAATTATCTAAGAATCATAGGGGGAAACGGGTATGTTAGAGAGGTTTATTAAATAAAATTTAAGCCCTTCTCGACAATGGATAGACATTTCACCTCGATTACAAACTAATATTGGTATAATTAGGGGTATTAAATACACATTATTCATATTTTTCCGAGATTCAATTGAAGAATAGACTTCACACAACAAGTTTACTGCAAAACCAAGAGCCAAAATGAAGAGGTATCCAACTTAAGCTGACAATATTTTAGAGAAAAATTATGTTTCCTAGCAAGACTACTAAACTATTGTATTCAAAACAAGTGGCGAGGAAAACTTTGTTTTTTGCATTAAAAAGTATTTAATTTTTTTCACGCTAATATTTATAAAAAGTAATAGTATTGTATTGCACGAAAACAGATGATCTAACACATTATATAAGTTTTCCAAAATAGATTCTTTTTTATTTTCTCATAAGTTATACATATAAATCTAACATTAAGAATAAAATAAATATATTTTACGAGTGGGCTCTAATATATCGAAGAAAAGAGTGTGTGCTAGTTTTATAGAGACCATTTGAAAAATGTTCAATTTCGTTTTTAAGTGTGGAATTAATTTATGCGCTAAGAAAATTAAATTTTATTCATTCTATAGTATGTATTTATTATAATATTATGGAACTAAAAAGTATACAAGTAAAACACAGAAGTTTAGCTTTAAAATAATATTTCATCTGAAATTTGATATTATAAAATGTCTACATTGTATTTTGGACAATATTTTGATAATAAATTATGTATCGTTTATCTTTTATTTTTCATATAGGCAGAAACAGCCAATTAAATACCACTTTAAAAATATTCACATAAAATCAATACCTATCACAACCTTGAAACGAAATATTTATTTAAAGCAGAACATTTATGGGTACATTATGGCATAAAACCTTAAATAAATATCTTAAAATGATTTTACAAATTCACATAAAAACATTTACAAAAACATATTACAGCCAAACACAGTTTCGTGAAATATTTATCAAAATTACCTAAGCACACACACACACACACATATAAGCAAATATATATAGGTCTATATATAGTGTATATAATATAAATATATTATACATAGTAAATAATATAAATATATTATATATAATATACATTTTAATTTTGACTCTTTTTTGTGTTGTACAATCCTGCCCTCTCTAATAAAACTAGTAATTAAATTCATAACACAAAAGAAATATCACCGAAATATGTGTTTGCCACATACTTATTTGTTCCATACTTATTCATAATATTTACAAATACCGATATATAAAAAAACACTACTTTAAAAATAATATTATTTTGGCATACTTCAAAGCACTTAAATAATATTGATCTAATTTATTAGTCTTTACGCTACCACATGGCTACTTCCCGTTGGTTCTCAGGAGGAATTCTTCTGAAACAAGAGATAAATTTGTCTCAGTAAGAAATAAGGGGCTGAGGGGGCCAAAAATTCTTACAATAGCTATAATTAATTCAATATCCAACTTGTATTATCAATGAGATCTAACTATTCTGTCACAGTTACATTTACATTATTTTATATTATTGACGTTCAAGAAATAAAAGAGCAACTGAATTTAAATACATTTTTTCACATAAATGTATAGTAATTATAATAATTTATTCAAAAATAAGTGTGTATTGAATGATTGTAACCTTAATGAACGTAGGAATGAACAAATAAGTTTTTAATTTGGATCAATTTAAAACTGTAGCTTTACAGTGATTTTAACATTTCTGAAATATAAACATCTGGGACCTCCTGAACATAGCTAATACCCTTTCAAGATACGACCACATAGACAGCTCCTAATAAGTGAAAGGATCCTTGACAACCTCAACCAAAGCAGGGCCCAAAACATGAATACTTCAGTGATAATTGAACGACTGCATAGATGAATAAATGAATGATGAATTAATCATCATATAAAGAGATGAACCTATCAATGACAACCAGGGAGAGTGAATGAATGGACGAACATAATTAATTAGTGAGATGGGTATGAGATTATTAAAGAATAGGTGTATGAGCGAATTTTGAGATGACTGAATTGATGATTGAGCGAAAGAATGGAAAAGGAACAACTTGATGAGCAAAAAGTTTGATACAAAAGCAATGTAAGCAATTATAAAATTTATATCAGGATGTAGTTCACCTGGAAACGAGGGCAGGGTCTGCGTGCAGGGAGGCCGGTGCCCCCTCCCTGTTGAGGAATGACAGCCCCAGACTGGAATCACCACTGGAACCAGTACCACTACTACTACCAGAGTCCTGGGACATACTTCTGCTGAAAGTCGCTAGGCCACCCGTTTGTACCTTCCCCCCGACCAACCCCACACCCCCGGGTTGGATTCCCGCTAGTCTGGATGGGGGCCTGCCCTCCCCCGGGACTAGCATGTTGCGTTGGAAAGGGTAGCGCCACGGAGACTTCGGAGGGTCCAACTCGAAACCTTCGTTATCCAGACCGTGACGTTCCTTCAGCTGTTCTCGCTTGGACAACCTTCTGGAACATTGTCAACAAACTAGAGATGAGTGGGAGTATTCAGGACTGTACCGTCTGGAATATTGGCAACAAACTAGAGGTGAATGGGAGTATTCAGGACTGTACCGTCTGGAATAATTGGCAACAAACTAGAGGTGAATGGGAGTATTCAGGACTGTAACGTCTGGAATATTGGCAACAAACTAGAAGTGAATGGGAGTATTCAGGACTGTACCGTCTGGAATATTGTCAAGAGATTAACTAGAGGTGAATGGGAGTATTCAGGACTGTACCGTCTGGAATATTGGCAACAAACTAGAGGTGAATGGGAGTATTCAGGACTGTACCGTCTGGAACATTGGCAAGAGATAAACTAGAGGTGACTGGTAGTATTCATAACTGTGCTGTCCAATCTGTGTCAATCGTAGTTCCCTAAGTTTTTATTGAAAGTTTCAATGGTGCTAGATAGTTTGTCGTGAATGGACAGGTCCTCTGTGTTTTGGATAACGGTTCTTTGAGGTTTATATTTAATAGCAAGAGCCATTTGATTATAATAAAATGGACAATGAATGGGGTGAAAACGTCACTGAAAACGGTGGTAACCAGTGTTTCTTGAAGTCTATTCATGCATCCATTCTTTGTCAATCTATCTCCAGTGTCTATTTGGTTTCATTGCTGCCATTCTTGTAGATTTGTGCCACTATTAAAATGAAGGCACGCATGTATTAATTTCTGTATATAGAAATTATTATTCCTGTAAATAAAATAGTTTACTATCAAATCATTATTGTTATTTTCTATCAATATGAAGACTTAGCCAAAATAAAGTGCCCCGGTTCAAATATTTTTAATATTAATAAGGTTATCCGGTTAATTTACTGAAAAGGGTTTAGATTACATATACAAATGTGAATTAAATGCCATATATTTTGCGTGTTTTTAAGGAAATGGTACGTTTCAGACTGTAATTATATTTACAGACACCAGGTGATCAATGGCTTCTAGCTCTGAACATATGGACGTACTGTTCTCTTTCAGTCCTCAAGCTTGGACATTGTGTTAACAGTATAGGCTATCAGGTGATACTGTTAACCACGAAATAAGACTGGGCTCTGATCTTTAGTGGTCATATACCATGGCGATAGACCTTTGCTATTCTACCCCGGAAAATATCCTTTCCCGAATCTTAGCTGAAGACAGAGGACGATTGAATTCAGGAATTCACTGTGGCTAAAGTTCCAGACGCATATAATCATGCAGTGAGCTCCCAATGGTGAATCAGTGACGGCCAAGCTGAATGAGTTCCAGGTGTTTAATCAGCATAACAGTAGAATGTCTGGAAAGTGAAAAGAACTAACCTTTCGTATCCTTGATAGATATACCACTGTTTCCTTGTCTTTTGGGCGACTCAAGCTCGAATTCTGGTTGAAAACATCAACAAAGGGCATCCAAGGGTTAAAAGGGCCAGTAATGTGTCGTGGCTTGTTGCCATGATAAGCAGAGCTAGTCTAAACTTAAATTGCAAGTTGTGCTCATCACTCAGTAGAACGTTCATCGGTCAGGTATGAACAAAAATACATTCCTATGGGGATTGCTAAAATGGGGATCAAGTACGGTAAAAAATATCATGGGTATAGTGTTTACCAGCTAGACTTACCCAGGCAACAATTCACGACATGAGACACCATCAAGGAGAATGAAGTCCGGAAGATCCCAGGTGTGTTTCAGAGTCATAAAATAAAAGCTAGTACCGGGAATAACTTTTAGGTCAAGTCTAGTTAAGCAGCGTATCAGTCTAAGGTGATGACAGTCTAAGGTGGTCCATACCCATGCCTTAGTATTCATAATATCGTAACTGTATTTAATGAAGTAACGCTCTCTTTTTGGATCCAAACGCAAACGTTCCCATACACAAACAATTCCGCAGCCAACGACAGAGTTGGTACGATTAAAATATTTGGACAAGTTAGGGGCTATCATTTATTGACTTCCAATACTATTGTAGAGCCAGAATTTAAATTTAGGGGGCCTGGGAGGGTCGGGGGCGTGATCCTCAGTAAAATCGTACCCTCAATTGTCATCTTTTGTTGGCTTAACATATATTAAATGGTGGTGGAAACTGTTTTGTGTTTGAAGAAGCAGTTATCTGGTACAATTATTTAAAAAAATGAAATGGTCCAAAAGAACTTCAAGAAAGTTTGATACCTTTTGAAGATGTTTTGTTGAATTTGATTTTAACAGTGGGCACAATGAGTCTTTCTCCGACATTAAATCATTAAATCTTTTCTTACGTGTGTGCCATGGATTTTACTGCCTCCCGGGATATCCACAACTTACACTGTTTCAAGGCGCAGGATGTGGATGGTGTAAGAAACACTCCTATAATGCATCCAAGGAATTCCTTTAAAATCACTCCGAGCAATCAAATTTCTTGTTCCCGAGACTAAATTTCTGATTGCATTATCTTTATTTTGTTTTTTTAGTATAGCTTAGGGACACGTCTCTATATTGATCAGTTCTAGGTTCATGGACCAAACTTGAGGTTGGATAGTGTTTTACACACTACCTCATTTTCCAAGTTTAAACATGGCATTGTATTTTAATCCTTTTTTAAACTATCTATTTTATAAGGAGGAATGTAAACAGGTCTCGGTTCTAAGAGGAAGGTGGGTATGATCTAGTTCTAGGAGGAAGGTGGGTATGATCTCGTTCTAGGAGGAAGGTGGGTATGATATCGCTCTAGGAGGAAGGTGGGTATGATCTCGTTCTAGGAGGAAGGTGGGTATGATCTCGTTCTAGGAGGAAGGTGGGTATGATACTCATTCTAGGAGGAAGGTGGGTATGATCTCGTTCTAGGAGGAAGGTTGGTATAATATCGTTCTAGGAGGAAGGTTGGTATAATATCGTTCTAGGACGAAGGCGGGTATGTGGACAGGTTTCGTATGTCTTAAACCCGCCACCCCTGACCCTACATGACTCCGCCATTGACCCAATAAGAAAGGATTCACGAGAAAAAAAATTGGCCAAAATAAGAATATAAAATAATTTAAAAAAATGATGTAATTACAAAAGTATTAAAATAATATTTTCAACTTCACAAGTAAAAGTGAAGTAAAAGTAATTCATTTAACTTAATTTAGCACCACGTCTTACTACTCGTTCGGGTTATACGCTAAGTAAAAGTAAATTATATGGGTTCTTGTTGAAAAGTTTTCTCGCTGTTGTTATAACGTCTAAAATCAAATTAATTTATGACGACCCTATGGGTATTTATAAGAGAGGTGGTATAAACATTTTCACCCGCATTAGTATTCATAGAGTTTAGCGAAACCTAGGTAAGTATCCCTCCTAGATATTTAAGTCTTTACACAACTTTCAATGGCAAGCTTGTTCCTCTCAAATTTGATGTCCTAAACCACGTGTATTAATTTTTTTGATATTGACTCTTTTCTAGTGTCACGTTTCTCTGGGATTGAGTAGCAAGTTCCCAGGGGTAAAGTTTAAGGTAATTCAACCATCAACATTTGACTGTACAATATAACCAAGTGTATAATTATAAGTTATAAAAATTGATTCAATGATTTCAATTAATTACAGTTCACGAGTTATAAGGGGTCAAACTTGCTATTTCATGCTTTTTACTTACCATTGGTAGGTAAAGTAATTAATGTATAAAACTGAAATAAAAAAAAACTAGTCATTCATGTGTGGAATACACAGTGACATATTCACAATTAAATTAATTAAATATTAATATATATTAATTTTTATAATATATATTGATGTTAACAATAATAATAATAATAAAATTATGAATATTTATAATATTAATATGACTACTTATATTAATAGTTTTTTTTAGCACCGCGTCTTTCTAGCTGTTCGGGTTATACGCTTATCTACTAATTACGCTAATTGTTTAAGGGATTAGGAAGGTTACATTTATACTACGTGTACCCGCACTGGCATGGAGGGAGAGTGTAAAACCATTTGGGAACACCACCCTCAGTACACCCGACCGAGATTCGAACCTCGATCTCCCCGCAATCGTCGTCAGTCTAGTATTTTGTGAGATTAGTGAGATTGACCATGCGGCCGCCAAAGTGGGTTATTTAATAATAATAATAATAATAATATTAATAATATTGATATTCATTTTATAAATATTAATTACTTTAGCTTTAAAACGAAATGCAAAAAAAGCATAAATAAAAAAGTGTGATCCATTATAGCTCGTGAACTGTAATTATTTGAAATCATTAAACTACTGTTTATAGTTTATAATAGTACAATATAATGTTGATAGTCGAATGACCTCGACCGACCATTGTGCCCTCATGGAGCTGTGTAACCAAAACCGCCCTTCCCTCCCAAGGCCGTAGTTGGGGGGGAGGGGGGGGTTCGGGGTTCAAACCCCCCCACCCCGAAATTTTATGAACAAAATATATATGGCTTTATTTATGGTTCAAACAATATCAAAACTAAGGTACAAGTACAAATTAGGGGGCTGTGTTACCATAAGCTTCCAGAGGTGTTTATTATTTAGAATTTTTCCTAGCCTCCGTCAATTGGGGGATGGGCCCACCAAACCCCCCCTGAAATTATTGGCTGGCTACGGCCTTGTTCCCTCCCTCCATGGACCAGACTCGACTCTCACCTGAGTATCTTAGTTCCGATCCCCGCCGCCGGGGGCTCCTCCAACCTATTGCCACCCGTGTTCTTCTTGTTGTTCCTCCTCGTGTCGTGACTCTCCTCGATGATGATATGGCGGTCGTACGGGGTGTCGTAATCCACCTCGAGAATCGTGGAGAAGCGGTGAGGGTAGACGAGGTCCACGACGGCGATCACAAATCCGGCGGTGAGACAGAGGACTCCTGAGTTGCAGACAAACAGACACTCGCCAGTTGGATAGCAAATGCTTACAGTGAGCATTGTGCCCTCAGATCTGCGCATGCGCTATATCTGTACATATAAACACTGGCCAGTTGGATAGCAAATGCTTACAGTGAGCATTGTGCCCTCAGATCTGCGCATGCGCTAGATCTGTACATATAAACACTTGCCAGTTGGATAGCAAATGGTTACCAAGAGGAAAGATACCTTGGAAGTGCGCATGCGCAAGACATGAACAAATAAAACCTTTCAAGGTAGCAAGCAAATGGTTACAAAGTTTTTTTTTTCTTAAGGCTGATAATCTTTAAATTAAATTTATTTTTGTAAAAACAGTACGATTTTGAATACATCCTTGCTGTTCCGTAAAGACGAATATAACACCAACTAAAAGCAAGCACTAGACCAGTGGCTACCAACCTGGGGGGCGTGAAATATTTCCAGGGGGAAAGGGGCAGGGAACAATACGGAAATAACGTTGAAAATCATATAAAAGTTGAAGATATTTTTTATTTAAATCTCTTTTACAATGTAATTAAGATAGTTATTTCTTGTGGTTTTCATTGACCAGGCAAAATTGTTCATGTACATGTTTATTTTCAAGCTCATAAGCATCTGAATTCTCCCTCCCCCTTCACCAACCAGGTCTTCTTTCACCCTACCCCGAAGCCAGAGATTCCCAAATTTCTTAGATCAAAGAAGCCCTTGCACCAGAAAAAATAGATGCTGAAGCCCTCATAGCACTTTTTACTAATAATCATTATAACATTAAATAACGACAGTTAAGTTGATGTAGAAAAGAATACAACAAATGGAAGATCTCACATGTTCTGGCTGCACCTTTGGCAAATATCCTTTATTCAGACTTGAATTCTAATTACTGATGTTATTTTATAGTGTGAAAAACAATTAAATAATATTATAAAACTGTCTCATAGAGCCAGAGATGCAGTGGTGCCCAAGGGCTCTGCGGAGCCCGGTTTGAAAAACTCTGCCTTAAGGCCCTTGGCCCTGTCAAGTTCAAGTTTAAAACCTATTTTGTGGGATGGTGGGCGGGAGGGTGAAAGGCGTAGCATGGCTTCACAACAGATCAAAGTATCCTTCCACGCCAACAAGAACAGATAGAACACGGAAAACCTAAATGGCGCTAGCTACCGGACAGGCCTTGCTGAAAAATCATACGTTTGGAAATATCAGTTTTTCTCGAGAACGAGTGAAATTTTTATAGTAATATTTTTAACACCTATCCTAAGATGATGCATTAATATTTATTAGGTGTTACATTTTCTTATTTTTTGTTATGCATCCGGCAGTTTTCTATTGAAAAGTGTCGAAATTATTGAATTTGATCACTGTTAAAATTATAAAGCATTCTTGTATATAAAAAGTATAACTTAATCAACATGCTTCTATTCTTGAACAAACCGTTTCCGAAAAGAAAATTGCAAAACAATAACAATTCTTCAAGATAACCGGTTGTTCCCATGGCTCTGCATTTCTCCGCAAAGTGATAAGGGCTAATCGCCTTAAGCTACCATTGCAGTCACATACTGCTTCACCGAATCTTTAACTCTGACTCCCATGAAAACTAAACAGTAAACAGCGTTGTTGACTTGAAGTGGAAAATGATTTGTGGTGTTCTTTTTTTGTTGTTGTCAAATATCAAACCCATTATTCAATAAATGATGAAAAACAAAACAGTGCCAGCCATCACGATCATATTCCGTTATTTTTTTCTACCACTATCTCCCAAGTGTTACATTACTTTTTCGGAAGAATAAAGAAGTGTCTAGAAAAAAATTAATTATTTTTATAAACAACACCAAAAAAAAAAAATTAGACGATTAAGGGAGATACGTGGAAATTTGATCATCTACCAAGCTGATAAAGTTTGGGAGCCACTGGTCTTAGTGGATATAGTAAAGAATCATTAATAAAGTTCTTCCACTGGCTAATGTCATAAATTAAATCAGCTTGTCATTATCTTGGCTGGTTGACTTGATGTAAGCTTTAAGCTCTTTTAAAAAAGGTTATTTCCTACTCCAGGAATTTCTTATTTCAACGTCAAATTATAACTTCTTTAAACAAGAGTTTGTTTATCAAATCCAGGCTGCAGACAACTTACAAGTATTTCGGAGCAAACTATGGGCGAGAGAATCTAGACTTCTAAATCCGAAATTGCACCTGTTGGAGAAAAGCCTAACTCCTAGTTTATGTATAAATAATGAAAATGTCATGAAATATATTTTACATACTTCGGTAGACCTTCTGTAATACAAGCACCATACAAAAACACACACACACACACATATATATATATATTTAGCACCACGGAATACTGCCCATTCGGGATATAAAGCTATGTACTTATTACTATGATATGATAGGAATGAAAAAGGTTGAATTTATAATAAGTATACTCACATTTGCATGCAGGGAGGGTGGGAAACCATTTAGGAAAACTATCCTCAGCACACCCGATTGGGAACGAAACATGGTCTCCCCGTCATCGTCAGTCTAGTCTATTGCGATAGTGACGACTTAGACCATGCAGCCAATGAAGTGGGTCATACATATTAATTGATAGTTGGTAGTTACATAATAATAATAATAATAATAATAATAATGTGGGTACTAACCTGCCGTGAGAACCAGCCAGAAACACCAGCCCAGACTGAAAGTGAGTGTACTGCCCTCGAATCGAACCAACAAGGGGTTCAGAGGGAGCAAGGAATAATACACGAGATCTGTGCTGACCAATAGGACTCCTGTCACCATCATTGAGTAGGCGCCGTATCGTGGCACCACGACTAGCATAAGGTTCATGAGCAGCCACATGGCAAACGAGGCCCTGCAACAGGCATACAATAGCCGACCATGGTAATTATAGTGTGTAATACAAGAGTAGGGGCCCTGCAACATGCATACAATAGCTGACCATGGTAATAATAGTGATAATACAAGAGTAGGGGCCCTGCAACAGGCATACAATAGCCGACCATGGTAATAGTCAGTAATAGAGTGTGGGGGCCCTGAAACAGGCATACAATAGCTGACCATGGTAATAGTGAATAATACAGAGTGGGGACCCTGAAACAGGCATACAATAGCCAACCATGGTAATAATAGTGAGTAATATAAGAGTAGGGGCCCTGCAACAAGCATACAATAGCTGACCATGGTAATAATAGTGATAATACAAGAGTAGGGGCCCTGCAACAGGCATACAATAGCCGACCATCGTAATAATAGTGAGTAATACAAGAGTAGGGGCCCTGCAACAAGCATTTAATAGCTGACCATGGTAATAGTGGGTAATACAAAGTGGGGACCCTGCAATAGGCAAACAATAGCCGATAGGATCCCTGTAACTGGTATACAAATACGACCCACTGCATGCATCATGGAGTAATATGGTGAGGAAGCTCTGCAACAGGCATATAATTATATAACAGGCAGTATATTATGCATTATGCATTAATACATAATTAGGCCTGAAACAAGTATACAAGTACCACCACCATCACTACCATATTAATAATAATAATCATAATATTAATAATTTCTATAGTAGTAATAATAATAATTATTATTATAGTATTATTATTATTATTTTGACTTTTTTAAGTTTAGGGGCCTACATAATAATAATAATAGTGATAATAATAAATTATTATTATTAATAATAATAATAACTACAATAATAATACTAATTTTTTATTAATGATGATAATAATAATAATAATAAATTATTATTATTACTATTATTATTATTACTATTTAAATTATTATGATAATGTGGCCCCTAAACTTAAAAAGTTGAAATGAATTTCATCCAAGAATTATTCATATAGTGATCTTGATAAATTTGTATTATTTACATTCTTTACAACGCCAACACATCTTTAAATTCCATGACCAAACAACCTACTTAGAGCTTATAGAGGCACCAGTATAAAAAAAACACACATCAAGGTGTACACTTTTATCACCATTAACTAAAAAAAAACTAAATTCCTTCTATTCTATTCGCTTATTTTGATTATTGGTGGCTGATACTCGAATGGTAATTTACAAGTGAACTTTAATTACAGCCTTGAAACAACAACTCAGTTACGTCCTTGTATCAATTAATTATCGGGTCACCATTTTTACAAACTAAAGATCTTCTGAGAATAATTAAATGACAATATTGAACACCTTATCTCCATTATCTAAATTAATTATTATTGAACTATGACACATCATATTTCGAAATCAATGTTGACTTACTTTATATTATGAATGACTGAGATCAAATGTAACTACATTCAGTGATGCACTTAAATTATTTTTAGGGGACAGGCCTCATAAATTTATTGTAAAAAATGCGATTCTTTAATTAATTCTATTTTTTTTTTCAGTTTTAAAATTTAGAGGGAATTGTAATGTCTACAACTTCACACTATTTGAATATTAAGTCAAATGTCTTTTCTTAAATATAGGGCATCTATGGTTGGTAACTATCAGCAGGTTCTTTGTTGCCAACATTGGCTGAAGGTCACTAAAGTTAAAGTAATAAGAAATTATTATTTTCTTACTAATACTGTATTATCAATAAAAAAGTGTTATCAAGCGATTATAATAATACTTCTCTAAGGATTACTATATAGTTGGCTTTTTGTAACTTATTGAAAGGACAAAATATATTTAAAAAATTATTATTTTTTTATGTTGCGGTTGTGGCAACAAGAGATACTATAGTACATAAAATAATTAATTAAAAATTATTGTATTCACACTTGTATTTTTTTATAACTGACCACCAAAATAAATAAATGTTTTTTTATAACTTAGCGAGAGCAATACAAAATATAAGTTTCAAAATAAAAAGTTTTAATCTTGTAAACAACGTAAGAATACAACCAACTTGACGGTTTGTACCATCAACCGCTCTTTTTTTTTTGTTTGGTTCACCATCTTGATTTCAGGAGAGCACGCAATATTTAAGAAGCTCTCGTTCGTTTGAAAAGCATTTTTTTTAAAGTGAACCACACAGACATAGCTTCCACAAAAAATTAAACATCCAGTCATTTTCATGAGTTTATGTTTCAATAATATAAAAACGGTTAATAATTTAAAACAAATTTATTTGTTTGTGTGAATGCTCTACCTGACAAAAGTAACAACTAATCAACATATGCTGTTGCAGATCATTTGGTTTGCCGAATTGATATATGGTAACGTTTCCTGTCAGAAAGCTTACCTTGCTTGTTTCCACCATGGTGAATCTTATAAGATAGGAGCATAGTGTAATCTGTCAAGGTAAAATCGTTACGTTTCAGGGTAAACGATATGTACTGTACATACATTAGAAACCTATAAAATATATATATATATATATATAGCATGGTTGATGCAGTGGTTTTTTATATCGACTTAGAATTGAGAGTCCAGGGTTCATTCGTGATCCCTGACAGAGCAGGTGTAGGGAAGGGGGGNGGGGGGGGGGGGAGTTTTGATACAATTAGGGAAAATTAATCATTATCATGTGTTCTTAAATTAGTATCGAATGGCATTTATTTTTAACATTTAAATCTGTTTTATAATTCATATTAATAAACTTTTTTTAAACAAGTTATATAGGATACAAAAAAATTACCTTACAACTTACGAATATACAACCTACAAAATATTTAAATTTAATCTAGTTGATTATAACATAGTTACGAAATAAGCAAGACAATTTTCCAGTGTTCGAATAATTTTATAATCAACTCACCCGCTTCGGTGGCCACATGATCTAACGCGCTACTCTCACAGTAGACTAGACTGCCGATGACGGGGATATCAAAGTTCGAATCTCAGTCGGGCCAATCTCCCTCCAAGCAAATGGGGGTATACTTACTATAAATATAGCCCTCATAATCTCTAAAACCATTAGCGTAATTAGTACATAAGCGTAGAACCCAAATGGGTAGTAAGACGTGCTGCCAAAAAAAAATCAACTCGTAGACCATCATTAGTCACCCAGACGTCCTTCGTCTCAAAGTACCGAGCAAAAAGTGAAGATGATGTCCTCTTGACTAGTACCTGACCTCCTGACCAATGAATGACCTGACGTCATACCGAAGATTACCTGCATGGATGCAGTTTGAAAGTCGTATTTAATTGCGTCGTTATGTTTTCACTACGACATCTTGTCACATGTGACTTTGTAATAACTTATAATGCGCTTTTCATTTAAAAATAAAGATTAAAAAAAATAAGTTGTAAGTAGCAAACGCTAAGATTAAATATCAGCGTCATGAAAGTATTTATTAATTCTATAGATTATTTATCTAGATATCGGTTTTCTTGTTTACAAACTATTTATTAATACAGAGAACTACCCGCATCAGTGTTCGAATGGTCTAAGGCGTCACTCTAGTGTTATACTGGCCTGATGAAGATGGGGATATCAGGGTTAAAATCCCGGTCAGGTCTACTAAAGGAGGTTTCTCTAATGTCTAAAGTTTTTCCCACTCTCCTTCCACGTAAATGCGGGTATATTACTTATAAAATGTTTCCTTCCTCATCCCTACCCCATGGCTCTAATTAAATAATTAAATAACCTATCGAATGGAATGGGTAGTGAGACACGATCGTAGAATGCCATTCACAACAATGTGTCTTAGTTACTACCCGTTCGGGCTATACGCATTTTTTTCCATGCGAATGAGGTAGGACTTATATATGATTTAGACTAAATGTATCAGCATTTGTGGCGAGGAAGAGTAGGAAACTACTTAGGAAAATAGAACTCAATACGTCCACTATCGGGCCTTTCTCGTATTCCCAATTTGACTAGGTGAGCCTGTCGTTCAGTCTGCGTGCTCACCTGTGAGGGCTTTGACTAATTAAATATTTTATATTTGTTTCTTAGTGTATTAATTTGTTGTTGTAGAATTATATTTTTTCTTAAAGATTATCATCTATTATTTGTTAATGTATTAACTCCGTTTTGACCCATATCGGTAGCCTACAGAGTCTAACGCGCTACTCTCGCAGTAGAATAGACTGCCAATGACGGGGAGATCAAGGTTCGAATCTCGGTCGGGTGCACCGAGGGTAGTTTTTTCTAAAATGATTTTCTACTCTACCTCCACGCAAATGTTGGTACACTTCCTCTAAATATAATGTTCCTGATCCCTAAAACCATTAGCGTAATTAGTAAATAAGCGTATAAACCGAACGGGTAGTAAGATGAAGTGCTAAAAAAAAGCTACATTTTGATTTCAACTTGAATTTAGTACAGATAAACTAGCTTTTCTGACTTTTAACCCTGGTAAAAAAGTTTTGAGTTCGATCTCAGGCTGGTTCGGAATAATATTTCCACAATAAAGTGAACTGTCTTTCCTGTCAACGAATAATGGACTATATTATGATATTTATTATTTATTTATTAAATATTTGCGGTATTTAGAACTTACTTTCTGAAACGAATAATTACATCTGCGTACGACATTTAAACTAACGTAAAACTAGAATAAACCCAAAAACCAGCTGTGAAAGGAAAAAAATCTACATTTCCCCTATAATAAGATTTTCTGCCATGCCGGGAATTGAGCTCGGGACTCATAGCTCAGTAGGTAGTCACGCTACCGTCTGAGCCAAAGTGTCAGTACTTAAACAACTATCTTCCTTTTGTTTTTTACCTAGTTTATATAAATTAATTAGCAGTCAGCAGATGCTACTAAATTATACTACTATAATTATTTACACTTAAAAGTGTTTGGAATACAAATTGTCTACAGCTTTTGTGAAATATATGTTTTCAAAGAAACGAATCAATTTTGTAAGTAAACTACTATTTTGTTAATAATGAGATTTTTTTACTTTCTCATATAAAGAGAAAGTAATGTAAACATTGTAAATTTTAGACCTTGAAATTATTATTATTATATTTTCAGTTATTTTTTTGTTCCAGAACCCAAAAAAGTTTATTTTACAATAATTCTGCTTATCTTCATGCCTGTCTGCCTGCCTGTCTGTTTCTAGCCAGAGATCTAAAGCGGTTTTATGGATTTTGTTCAAACTTTATATTTAGATGTTATACCCTCATAACCTATCTCAGGACATATTTTTTATTTGCACCTTTATCTTTAGGGTAGTTTACAAATAAAGAGTCTTTAAAAATTCGAAATGTTTCGAAAATGGCTCGAAAGCTTTGATTTAATATTGATATCTGGAAAGTGTTTGACATGATAAATAACACTAAATACTGATTCTTCGAAAATTTTAATTTTCTTGAAATTGTTTTTAGAAATATTTTTTAAAAATATTTAATATATATATATTTTTTTAGAAATCTTAAGAAAGGAATACGATTTTTTTGAAAATATTGTTCCAAAATATAAAATACTCTATGTGAATAAGACTGTGTTGTGTCATTTATTTTTTGAACATGATCCAAATTGCTGACCTGCACCTTTAAATCACAATAGATTGCCCCTATCAAATACAAATCAGTGTGACCTAAAACTCAAAACGTGTATTAAAAAAAGTGTGACCCGTAGTCTGAATAATAATAATGGGACAAGGAGGTGAAGGGAAGGGGGTTTGGGGGTGGGGAAATAATTTTATTTTTTTCGCAAAACCTCGACTTATCGATGCGAAACCGTCACGGTACCGGAGCATGTGTTTCAAAATCGTGCTGCCGGTGTGTTTTCAGTTATAGTATGGGTGTGGAAGGGGGTTTAAGAGGGGGAGTTTATGCCCCCCTATCATGTAATACTGGGCTCCACCCACGCTCTGTAAACTGAGTTATGATTCAATTTACGACTGACGCATCGAACTTCCAGTGACTGCTGCAGTACCGGATCTTCAAGGGCGTCTCCTGGACACTTCGTTTAAGAGTGTTTTATTTCAGGAAGGGAGGGGGGGGGAGTTGACATCAGTTTTTAGAGGTGAGGGGGGTGAGGGTGCGAAGTTCACTTTATAAATGCGAAGCAAAGTCGAAGCGAATCTTATTAGATGCAAAGTAAAGTCTCAGATAAGATTTTTGTTGTTTATACAAATTACACTACTTCTAACTCGCTTCACTGGTCGCATTGTTTAAGGCGTCATTCTAGAAATAGACTAGACTGCCGATGATGGTGATATCGAGGTTCTATCCCATTTTGGTGTATTGAGAATGGTTTTCACTAAATATTTTTCCACTCTCCCCCACGCAAATGTGGGTACACTTCCTTTAAACTCAACCTTCCTCTTCCCTATCAATTAAGGGTGGTTAGTATATATTCGTATAGCCCGAACGGTTGTTAAAAATATTAATTTCCACTACAACTTCAACATAAACTGTCCAATGCTCTTCAATTGTTTTATATTATATAATTTCACGTGTACTTTATAAAGGTGGTGTTGTATTAGAATATAACGTCAAAACTATCTCTACTTCGAGTCCTGAGACATGTGAAATGCATCAATAAATATTTAATCCTGTAATAGTATATGGTCATAACATGATTTTGACATAATACCACAGAAAGATTCTAGTAGGAAGAAACTTTAGAAATAATTACAGAAATATTTTTGATATCAACATTGATAACGTTTTACAATATTAATAGCGTTATTTTTTAGGGGTGCAACCCGAATGGTTAGTTAATTACTAATTAATTTAGCACCACGTCTTATTACCCGTTTGGGTTATAGGCCTAAGTAATAATTATTATGCTAATGGGTTAGGAATTGGGAAGGTTTAATTTAAAGTAATTGAACCTATATTCTTGTGGAGAGAGAGTAGAAAAACCCTCTATGAAAAACCACCCCCCAGTTCACCCAACCTAGATTCTAAACCTTGATCTCCCCGTCCTCGGCAGTCTAGCTCAACACGAAACTAGAGAGTTAGCTAACTACATCGTTACGCATATATTAATTAGTCTAATGGGCAAGGGATGAGAATGGTATAGTTTTATATAACAAGACGAGAGGATTAAGTAGAATGGATTGATACCCTCCTTAGAGTCCCTCCCCCCCCCCATACCACCTCCGTCGGGAAAGTCCCTCATCACACTCGTTTAGCTACGCGGCCAAGCTCTCGACCATTTCAATAAACATTCCTTTCTGTAAAGAACGAATAACTTTTTAAGTATGAAAGGATTTCTCCACGGATGGATTAGCATTTAGAATCCTGAATAGTCCATTGAATTGGAAGGTAAATGGATTTCTATATATGTAATATATATATATATATATATATATTCTCTCTAAAGAGTACTTAATGTTTCACGACTACAAGTCAGAAGAGAATTTTGTGTTGAAATTTCAATTATCTTTCTTCTTTTTTCACAAACGTGACACCAAACTACTGTTCACTTTTTGTAATCCAGGACTTTGATGTAAAGTTTCGAGTTTCAGTGAGATCAATAACATCCGTTTTAACTATCATAAAAAAAAGTCTCACTTTTGGAAATATATAAATATAAATATCAACAAATATTTAGTTTTTGTAAATCTATATCCATCTATAAAATAGCTAGGTGAATGGTTTTCCCTTGCGATTCTGAATTAAGAGGCCAGAGTCATCGGGTCATCAATCTTGCGATTGGTTTTTCTGCAGCTCTCCACTTTTTCCTGTCCTGAGTCAATTTTTGGTTACATCTTTGTACCCTCTTCTGTCAACATAGTCCGTTATCTGATCCATGTTCGCCAGTATTGATATCCTTCTCGAATCTCTCCCTTCTACATCTCCTTCTCTAATAATCATCTTCAACCTATTATGACTCAGTATATGTCCTACCATGCTAACTCTTATTTGCTGTACACCTTTCAAAAGTATCCATTCTTCATTTGCTTTTCTTAGCACTTCTGTATTTGATATCATCTCCATCCACGGTACTTTCAATATTCTCCTATAGAAACACGTTTCAAGTGCTTCTAATATTTTCCTTTAGTTCCACCGATAGGAAAGAGTAGCTTAGGAAGAAGGAGGATTCAAATATTGTATAACTTGAAGGAAAGAAGAAAATTCTAGGAGCTGAAGGAGGAGGCAGAGGACAGGGCGCATTGGAGGTCCAAGTTCACTGACAAAAGAAATGGACCTGTCTTAAGACAGAACACCTAATAATAATAATAATAATAATAATAATAATAATAGTTTATGTTTCACATCCGTAAAGCGCAATGCTCCAAACTTATGCCTTTAGGAACCTCCTCCCGATATACAAATTTATGTTAGTCAAAATTAGTTAAGTCTTCTGGTTATGTAAAGCTTGTTTCGCCCACGCTATTCTACTTTTATTTTTCTTGCTTCTGTTATTAATTTTTACCTCCTAGTCAGCAGAATTTCATTATTTGTTGTAGCCTTACTTAATTCTAGTTCTATTTGTATTTGATTGCTTTCTCCTTTACTGCATAGCACAATTATTTGATCCAAAATAATATCTACAAATTGTTACGGATATTTATTTATATTATGTTACCAGGTAATTAATTACCCGTTATTCGCACTGGATGTGTTTTATTGTTCAATCATGATATCGTCCCCTGATTATGGTAAGCCAACGAATAATTTATAGCATTATTATTATTACTAGTTACGATCCGGCTTGCATAGTTAAGGAGCTAAAACTTTGGACTGGCTAGAAAATAGTGTCTTATGGCCGCCAATTTCTTTATAGCGGGTTGTCAGGCCTAATCTATATCAAGGAAACTTACAAAACATTTTTTACTAATCGCAGCCTCTTACTACTTGTTCAGGTTATACGCATATATGATAATTACCCTAAGGGGGTGGGGATGAGGAAGGAAGCATTTTAGAGGTAATATACCCGCATTTGTGTGGAAGGAGAGTGTGAAAACATTTATGAAATACACCCTCAATTGACCCGACTGGGATTAAAAACACTGATCTCCCCGTTTTTAGCAGACCAATTTGAGATGAGGGTGTCAAATTAGAATTCGGCCACTGAAGTTGGGGGAGCAGGCTTTGTAGACGCCATCTTGAAACAAAATGGTGGAAGTAGGGACCTAGATTTTAAATAAGCTTTATATTAACTGGGCGTTATATTTATGTCAATGCGAAATTTCAGCAAAATCAGCAAAATTGTTTTTAAGTGAAAAGTAACATACATACACTAATTCAAATTTCCACTTTATCTAGACTTTGAACCAGTCTTTATATTAAATAAATATTACAGAATACAGCGAAGTAACAAATATCTTCTTTTTTTTAACATTCTGTATATATGGAAAGTTGGTTTCGTTAAAATTCTTTGTCACACCTCATATAACTTCTGAGTACTCCCTTCTCCAAACATAAATCCTCCCATTTCCTTACCAGCCATAATATATAACAGCCTCGTATTAAAGGAGGCGGATACTTTAACAGAAATAACCATAATTCAACCAATCGTTGCTGGCGCGCCGTTGTAATAAATCGACAAAATAAAATATCAAGTAGCTCCTGCGCTTGTAAAATGAAGATTTAATAAGACACTAAATAAGACCAGAAAATACATTCTTCCTGGTTCTCTGTGTTTTTTTCCCCACTACATCTTACTACCCGTTTGGACTATATAACCTGTGTATTAACTGAGTTAATATGGTAGAGATAAAAAGGTTTAATTTAGAATATATGTAACCACATTTGGAACCTTGTTTATTACCGTCAGAGCTACGGTTAATAACATTTACATATTCTATGGCATTAGTACCTCAAAAGTTCGTTGTCACACTTACTGAAGTACGCCACCTATCCCTATCTTGAGCAAGCTCTATCCAGTCCACCTCATTACAGTCTATCTCGTTCAGGTTAATTCAAATGCTATCTTCATATCTACGTCTAGGTCTTCCCAATGGTCTCTTCCCATTGGATTTACCTGTCAATACTTTTAAAGTGGTTCTAGTTTCTTCCATTCGCACTGAATGTCCTGCCCACCGTAACCTGCAAGCTTTGATTACTTTAACAATGTCTGTCTATGAGTACAGGGTATGTGACTCATCATTATATAATCTCCTTCCCTCTCAATTGTTATAAATCTTTTTTTGATAAAATACTATCCCGAGTACTTAGTCTTAGAACACATTAAATTTATTCTTATTATGTCATGTTCCAAAACTATAAAAAGATCAACCAGTTAAATTATTATTTTGTACACTGTGTTCTGAATTTTAAATTTCTTATTGACAGGCAACATGTTAAAAACTTACTTGCCGATTCTATAATTTTTCTTGTTTCCACTCTAATATTGTTATTACTATTTAAAATCGTTCCTGAATATTTGTACTCATTAACTCTACCAAATGTTATTTTGTTCGTGGTAATCTTTAAAGCCTGATAAGGATGATAACGAAGAGAAAGATATCCAGGTGATACCTGTCTCTGGACAGATTCATAGGTGAAGAATAATTTTTAAGAGCGTTCATCATATCAGGCCCAACTCATACGTGTATGTATGTGTGTGTATGTATGTATGTGTGTGCGCGCGCGCAAGATATGGGAGTAAAAGGGGAAAAAAGATCAACGATCCGCCATAAACGTGTGCAGGGCATTCGTATCTGAATGACCTACTCGAAATTTTCCGCGGTGACGATGGGAGGACCAATTGACACAGTTTCTTGTTAATAACTACAGGGTGTCCCTATTATGGCAGAAGAAGATTTGTACACAGTGCTTATCTGTGATGCCATTCTAAAATGGTCAAAAATTCCCTTTTCAATGCAATTTTTATCCAAATATAATTTAATATTGAAACAATGTTGAGTGTTAGGAACTTCTTTTAATTTGTTATTTCCATTCATGTTTAATCAGAAATGATCCACTTGCAATAGTGTTGGTGTAAATGTACGATTTCTAGCCGACTGTATCACTGAGTTGATTGGCATGTGATGCACGCGCTTAAATTGTCGTTCTATATCTGTGTTCTTTCTGTCTTAATAACCCTTGTGATTCGCTTCGGTGGTCTAATAGTCCATGGAGTCACTCTCGCAATTGACTTGACTTCTATGAGAAGGAGATCGTGGTTTGAATCCGGTTTGAGATATTCTAAAGTTTTTTTTCCATATATTTAGATTTCCCACTCTCCCTCCATTCAAAGGCGTGTACATTTCCTCCAAAATATTCCTAATCCCTATAAAAATTACGTAACTATTTCATATGCGTATAGCCCACAAGAGTAGGGTTAAAATAAAATAAAAAACAAAGAAAACCTTTATTCAAAATTTAGACAGAGAAAAGAAAAGGTCTATCACTGTTGGATTTGTTGATGTTTGTCTGAAATCTAATGTTACCGGGTACAAAGTTTGACCTCCAGTCCCCGAAACAACTGGTGACCTCTTCAAGAGACGTCGACACTAAGGAAAGAGAGAGAAGTAAGATGAGGGTTGGAGGGAGAGGGGTGGAAGGAGGACGAATCAAATTACTTTGAGAAGCCATGCGTGAGGAAACTCCGAGGTGGAGATAATTTGATTGAGATTGAAATGTGGGGAAACAGCTCGTGGGACTCGCTGTGATTCCTAGAGTTGGGACGCGGGTTGCGGGGTGTTACTGTCCCGACGTTGTTACGTCATGAGAGGTCAATTAGTCGGGTGAGGGGGGTAATGACTTTGGCTACAGCTCTAGATAGCCCAGGATCGATACCAGGAGAGGCCTAAATTAGTTCAGTTCTTTTATAAGGGTCAGTCATCATCTGGATGAATTGCCGTGGAAAGAATATTTTATAACATAAGTCATAAACTATTGACGTCATGGGCTGGGTCCGGTCAAAAGGCATAATTTGTTCATTCCACACATTGCAAAAAAAATTTATCATCAACGTTTAATTATTTCACACATTAATCCTATTTCCGTCATTTCCTAAAAAATGGCGATTGTTTATTGAACATTAGTTTATTTTTATTACTATTGTTATTACTATCATTAATATTATTAGGTGTTGTCTTAAGACAGGTCCATTCCTTTTTTCAGTCAAACTTAGACCTCCAATGCACCCTGTCCTCTGTCTCCTCCTTCAGCAACCAGAATTTTCTTCTTTCCTTTAAGTCATCCAATATTTGAATCCTCCTCCTTCCTAAGCTCCTCTTTCAATCAACCTTTCCTTCTATGACGTCGTGCAGAAGACAGTTCCTCCTAAGGATATGTCCGATCCAGTTTGCTTTGCACCGAACAATCACATCCAAAATGGTTCTCTTCTCACCAACTCTTCTTAGGACGTCCTCATTGGTCACCCTGTCTCTGTCCACCTGATCTTCTGAAGTCTTCTCCAGCATCATATTTCAAAGCTCTCCAAGTACTTCTTTTCCATCTTCCTGAGAGTCCCAAGTTTCTGTTCCACATATCGCGATGCTCCAAAAGTAGCGTTTTATCAGTTTCTTTCTCAGTTCCAAATTTAAATTGCTGGTCAGACGTAATCTATTCTTGTTGAAAGTTTCCTTGGCCATGGGCCCATAGCGATCCTCGACCTAATTTTCTTGGTGTGGTAGGCATCTTCTGTCAGCAAACTCCCCAGGTTCTTAAACGGCTCTATGTTTTTAAACTCCTGGCATCCAATTTTGATTTTAAGTGGATCTCCGTTTTTTGAAATTCACATCACTTTTGACTTCTCGATGTTGATCTTCATGCCATGGTTTTTTTAAGAATAAACTACATCAATAAAACTTCGTCCTCGTGAACTTGTTTATTGAACAAAATGGTTTCCTGAAAACAAGTTAGTGTCATAATGTTGTCACCAAGACACGTCACTTGAGGTTGTATTTACCAGAGCAAGATGGCGCCGTAATAGCCGGCGGCGCGGTACTGCCCGCCCCACGTGAATCCCTCCTGACCCAGACTGAAGTACTCGGCGACAGTCAGGATGGGGAAAGGTAGACCTCGAACCAAGGCCTCTCTATAGCATAGGCCCATCTCGCCGGACCCGAGCCACGAGAAACGCTCGTTGAAGTCGATGTCTTCCGTCCAGTTGTGAATTGGAGAGGCTGAAACAAAACGATATCTAGACGTTAGTCGGTGAATATCTGGACGTTATTAAGACTTGGTAGTAAAAATAAATTGTACAGCGCACCACAAAGAATTTCTCCCTCTCTTATCTTAAAATAGATACTTACTAAACTCTCGTAAGATTTGTGGGACGAAATAATAGGTATATAAATTGTTGTGGAAACACTACACTAAAGATCATAAATTAAATAATATACACTGTTACTTGAACACTTTTACAGAAAGCTTGTCTATCAAAGAGCAAAAGAATTAAATTTATTTTAAATTAATTAAAATGTGGGTCGGAAGAAATGCTACGAAGAGAATTTTTTTTTTCTGTCTGTTTGAAGCATAGAAAAGCATTGCCCGGGGTAACCATGCAATTCTGGTTGTTTCTTAAAATTTCACCTGTTTAAAAGAAATTCACAAATTTGGAAAAAGAAAGTAAGACTACGTTTATATATTGTTGTGTCTCGGACTGAGACCAATACGTCTTGGGTCAAAGTTGAGTAAGCCAGTTAAACACGCTGGCACTGAGATGACCCTGAAGCAATTTTTTTTTTCTAAATAGAAGAAGAAATATAGAAGTAGTTAATTACTAAGTAGACAAACTTCAAATTGTTGAACGAACAAACATATATCATTATATTGAACGACCTTTCGTTTTGTGTCGAGATTGAAATTTCAAAGCTAATTAGACGTAACCGGTAATGACTCTACTTTCTCATAGAAACAAAAACTTATTTTTTAAAAAATAATAAAAACTTATGTAGCAATGCACGCAGATGAATGAAAACTGATTCATTAAGCAACGGACAAGATTAGCTGATAAGTTCAACCGGACAAAACAAAGGGATGACGCAAAATGCCATATGAACCGTTGATCAGACGGAGTGAGAGTTGAGAAAAAAAAATCACGACGTTGGTTAACTTCTAATTAACGTAACATTTGAGCTCCAAACAAGCGTTTTCTATCTTTTAAAAAAAGAATTGTTTTAACAAGGCCATAGGATTCAATTGTAGAACCATTTTCCTTTCCGGGGAATTCTGGTGCAATGCTTAAATTTCCTTTCTCATATATTCTATCTTTAAATTAGTTCACGTTGTGAAGGGGATTTACCGAACCAAGAGAAAGAAAAGGAGCACTAATATACCTATAATATAGATATAATATAATTATATATATATAATTGTTTACCTACTCTCCACATTTTACTACTCAGCAGAGAGAGTAAGAAACCATTTAATAACATTCTACACCTTATATATCAGTCGTTAGCGAGACTTCCTACAATTATAACGGTCTCGGGTTTGATTCCTGTCATGGCTGATAAATGTATCAATAGTAAAATGTGAATTCACCCTTCCACAGGAAAGTTCAAAAATCCCCATATTTGGGTTTACCATACATACATAATCCCACCATTCCCTTACGGGGTAGGCAAGAAACTATGTATAAAGCTCAAAAAAAAAACTCCGTACTTAATCCATCCTTACTAACTTTCTTCACACTTCCCTATCCTTGCATACTCCCTTCGCTTCAACATCCATAGACTGAGTCATACATGCTCTTTTTAACACATTCGTCTATAACATTTAGCCACGTCTTACATGACCTACTCCTTCCTTTTGAACCACACACTCTACCTTCATATATTTGCTTAATCCCTCGATCCATACTCATCTTTTCAACATGTTCAAACAAACGTAATAAATTTCTTCCAAATTTCTCTATTGGTTTATCACTAAGTCAGGCCACACACTGGATCCGACATTTTGCCCTACGACAAGACATGTTGTCTGACAGTGTCAGAAGGTGTCTGATACGCTCTGTTCAACATGGGGTTAAACGGAAACCCACACACTGGCTTTAACACTGTCTTTAGAGGCCTTTTGACGTCGTAAGAAATTTTGTCTTGTCCCTTAACTTTCGTATTTCGACACGATTATCTTCCGACGGATTGAACTGCGCATGCGCCAGCGCGAAGTTAATATATAGTAAATGGTGGAATAGGACAAGCTATCAAGACTTCTAAAGACAGAAAAACAGACCCCCACACACTGAAACCGACGAGAGACCTTTTGTATTTAATCAAATGTTGGATCCTGTGTGAGGCCCGGGAAACGAGGGTAACTGGTAAAAGAGCGTAGAATAGATCTTTGTAGATCGAATTACTTCATTTAATAGGGGGCTACAATAAAATATGTGTTGCCATTCATATTTACCTCCACCTCTGTTTGTTCTACTTCTGAAAGACAGCTCCACCCAGTAACGTTAGAAGCCCTTTTGGTTTCTGGGCGTATATGAATTTCTGCCCGACCATTCTAGCACCTTAAAAACGTCTGAGTGGGAACTTTTTTTTTTTAATATTTGTATATCCAATATTTGTATGAATCTGTTTTATATAGAAAACACTAGAACCGTAATCAATCGTAGCTTTCAACAAGCTTTAAAGATCGCCAGGTCAGCCTAAAAGAAACATCTATAGAGTGTGCACGGGTGGAAGGGGAAATTGATGTAGACATGGGAACAACAGTGTTTTCATGTTGGCAGCCATGCGTGAAGACAACTCACCCACCGCTACGCTCCAGTGGGCGTCTGATATGAGACAATGTCGTCCATTAACTTCTCCCGAGTATTGAGTAATGTGATAATTGGGCGACGGGTCTGTCCCAGACCTCACGATTAGGGGGTTGGAATGTAATCAACCCTTTTATCAAGGTAGAGGGAGGAGCGTGCTAATCAGATGTTTCGTCAGAAATGAAGACTTCATTTAAGTGGCGGTAAAAGTTTGCTCTCTACTCTCTATAAAAGATGTTAAGAGGATAATATTTATGGGAACCTGAAACCATCAAAACCTCAAAACCTCGAATCTTCAAATCTTCAAATCCTCAAATCCTCAAACCCTTGAATACTCAAATCCTCGAATCATCAAACTTCGAATCCTTAAGCCCTCAAATCCTCAAACCCTTGAATCCTCAAACCATTGAATCCTCAAACCCTCGAATCCTCAAACCCTCGAATCATCAAACCCTCAAATCCTTAAACCCTCTAATCCTCAAACCCTTGAATCCTCAAACATTTGAATACTCAAATTCTAGAATCCTTAAATCTTCGACTACTCAAATCCTGGTGCATTCAAACCCTCAAATCCTCAAACCCTCGAATCCTCAAACCCTTGAATCCTCAAAACCTCAAATCCTCAAACCCTCGAATCATCAAGCCCTCAAATCCTTAAACACTCTAATCCTCAAACCCTTGAATCCTCAAACATTTGAATACTCAAATTCTAGAATCCTTAAATCTTCGACTACTCAAATCCTGGTACATTCAAACCCTCAAATCCTCAAAGCTTCGAATCCTCAAACCCTAGAATCCTCAAATCTTCGAACCCTAAAACCCTCGTATCTTCAAACCCTCAAATTATCAAACCTTCGAATCCTCAAACCCTCAAATCCTCTATTGGTGTTTCAGCCCCAAAACTTAATTATAGGAAAACTTAACAACCAGACCCCAGACCATTAATTTAACACTTAACTGAATGTATGAATGTTATAATGAATGCATTTTAACAAATAATGTCAACATTTTATTACTATTTGTATTTTTCAACTATTCTATTTGATTTATATTTATGCTAATAATTTTTTCCAACCCTCGGATTTGAATTTGAGATTCAGGATTTGAAGGTAAAAATGTCCCAAGGGGTTAATGTATTTAAAACTGATCTAAATTTCAATGCATATTAATGTATCTCAATTTAAGTAAAACCATTAAATGAGGTCATTCGTATTCACCCATTAATTACTTTCTAGTCTAGTTTTCATAGTTAAGGCCTTTATAAAATACGAACACATTTTTAGGCCAAATTTGACCAAACTTAACTAGGATATTAGGGTTATTTTATCGTTATTGATGATATCTATCAAAATTGACAGATGTATATCACAAGACTTGAAGTATGAATTTGTTAAAGTTGATCCCGTAACTTTTTATAACTGTGAGATGAGGTTCTTTCTATAGAAATAAGACCGTATATTTGTTGTGACGTTGCATCAGAGATATATTAACGTTTGACTCATAAAAACAATCCCGTGCCTCATTAAGAACTTCATCCAATTTAATTGGGTTTAAAAAAAATGTCGAAAAAAAAATGGTACAGGTTGTTTAAAAATGAAAAGCTGTTGAAACAATTAATTGAATTTGGGAAGTTGTTGAAAATATGAATTAATCTAGTTGTAAACGAAATAGAATGACACGGCAGTCTACTTTTAATCACGAGCACGAAAAAAAACAAAATCTCACACATTTAATTGCCACGCTTCCTTTCTTTACTATCACAATTCATTGTTTGTAATTATGATTACATACAGTACAATAACCCGCTTCAGTGGCCAAATGGTATAAGGCGTCACACTAGCGTTAGACTGGCCTGCTGAAGATTGGGAAATCGGGGTTCAAATCCCGGTCTGGTCTATTGAGAGTATGTTTTTCCTACATTGTTTCCCACTATCCTTCCATGCAAACGCGGGTAGCTTACCTCTAAACTGCTTCCTAACTGCTTCCCTACGCCATTTGAATAATTATCATATATCCGTATAGCCTGTACAGATAATAAGGATAAGATGATTAAAAAAAATACAATACTATTTATAGAGAAGAGAACAGGATGATGTTTAGTACAGAAAGAAACATTAAGAGCTTGCATCACACGCCAATCAACTCTGTGATACAGACGGCTAAAAATTGTAAGTTTACACGAACACTATTGCACGTGAATCATTTCTGATCAAACAATAATGGAGATAGCTAACAGAAGTTCCTAGTACTGAATATTGTTGAAATATTAAATGATATTTGGATAAAAACTCCGCTGAAAAGGCCATTTTTGGCCATTTTAGAACAGATAAGCATTTTACACAAATCTTCATTCTGTCATAACAGGGACATACTGTAGTTATTAACAAGAAACTTGGTCGCTTTGTCCCCCATCGTCACCGCGGAAAATTTCCAGTAATCATTCAAATACGAATGCACTGCACACATTTCTGGCATATCTTGGTCTTTTCTTTTCCATCTTACTCCCATACCTCAGGGTTCGGCCAGACCGACAAGCGTGCGAGAGAGCGCGCAAGCGACTGGGTGGCCAGACTGGTGAGCGTGCGAGAGAGCGAGCGCGTGATTAGCTTTTTTAACAAGTGATTTATTGTTGTGGTTTTCTCATCCTCTCTCCACGCTAATGGTGACTCTTATTTGATTGGAAAGGCCTACTTTGATAATATTGAGGTATTTTAACATATCAGCTTTACATATATATATATATAT
>CABFWO010001225.1:0-57246 GCA_902155825.1 Timema genevievae
ACTAGCGCGTTAGTCAACTACGCCACCAAGGTGGGTAATAACATGTAGTTTTATCAAATAATAGTGTATTTATTTACTAGATCGAAATTAAAACTACGATATTAGCGTTTTACTACTCGCTCAGGATAGGGATGAGGAAGTTATAATTGAGAGAAAATGTACCCACATTTACGTGATGGTATAAATTACCATCAAGCTGGAAATCAAACCCCAAACTCAATGTAACCACCAAACAAGACAAGACTATCGCCTTTTTCCGCGGGTCCATAATAGGTGCGGGCCAACATTTAATGAGACGTAAACCTACCAGTGGTTCCGTAGACATGGACATTATCCTCATCTTATCTGGTCTCCTAGAGACGCAGAGGACAAGGTTTGATTATCAGCTAGGCCTTACCACTTTGCCTCTACTCAACTGCAGGTACATTTCCTCCTTAATCAACCTTCTTCATCTATGGCTGATTAGTGTAACTATGTGGATATCCCAGACAGGTAGTGAGTGATTCGGGGAACACGAGCTAAAAAAATGTTACACCTTTTAACCAAGTATTAGAGATTGATAAGGCTCAATATTGAGTAAACCTCCACAGAACACCTTGATTGGGATCGATCCTCAGTCCCTTCTTGCTTGAAACCTGGCGTAAGGATGGTTTATGTAAGATATCCCTCTCGGAACAAAATACAACTGGAATTATCACCAATAAAACCTCCACTGGACAGAACCGACTCAAGGGAGAGAATGATTCTCGCTCACTCACAAAGCAATGGAAGGCTCGCTTGCAGTTTATGGAGATTTACTTTTTACAAAGAGCGTGCTTTGTCTTCTTGGCACAGATTTTTATAAAGTTACAACTAGCCGAGAGCACTGAGCTTCACTCGAGTTTCACAGAAATCTGACAGCCGAACAACAGTTTCACGTGTTCATGATCTGCACCTGGCACTTTTCAGAGATATTATCAGGATCTATAAAATAATATTAACAATAATAATATACTGACATTTTATCAATGATGACTGCAAAAAAAAAAAGTATATGTTTGCATTTTCTAAAATAACCTTTTTATGAAGATATGACTGTACCACTTCTGAGGGCCGCCAAAGGCTCACGGACTTAAGGAGGGAAGGGGAGGGCGGCCTATCGGAAAGTTGTTACGAGCTTCAGACATCCAGAAAACCTGAATTATTTAACAAGTGGATTACTTCAAAATCTGATTCAGGATAAAATCAACGTGAAAGATATCAACACGTTTCTGGACCGTATGAGTGGACCCTTAGTGGCATTGGTTTGCTTGCGTCATCATAAGTTAGAAGTGTGCTTGAGACTACACTAACGTGCCACTAAGAATCCACTCACACTTAGTGGCATTGGTTTACTTGCGTCATCATAAGTTAGAAGTGTGCTTGGGACTACACTAACGTGCCACTAAGAATCCTCTCACACTTAGTGCCATTGGTTTGTTTGCATCATCATAAGTATGAAGTGTGCTTGGAACTACACTAACGTGCCACTAAGAATCCACTCACACTTAGTGCCATTGGTTTGTTTGCATCATCATAAGTATGAAGTGTGCTTGGAACTACACTAGCGTGCCACTAAGAATCCACTCACACTTAGTGCCATTGGTTTGTTTGCGTCATCATAAGTTAGAAGTGTGCATGGAACTACACTAACGTGCCACTAAGAATCCACTCACACTTAGTGCCATTGGTTTGTTTGCATCATCATAGGTTAGAAGTGTGCATGGAACTACACTAACGTGCCACTAAGAATCCACTCACACTTAGTGCCATTGGTTTGTTTGCATCATCATAGGTTAGAAGTGTGCATGGAACTACACTAGCGTGCCACTAAGAATCCACTCACACTTAGTAGCGTTCTTGCATACTGCCCTCTTATCTACATTTAAGTTTATTAATTTAAAAATAAAATCGTTGAAAGATGAAATTTTCTTATTTTTTTCTGCGAGGTTCAAAACCAATATCTAACAACTGTTGATATTACCAAGTGTAAAAAATTAAACTAAACGTGTCTACCGAAGAAATTTTTTATTCGTTTTGACTCAAAACTTTTTTTTGCTACAGAAACTTTAAGAATACGGGCCTTAACTTGCGTAACCCCCCTGTCCCCCCTCCTTGAGGAATCAACAGTTACGACGGTAATGTATCAGTCAGACTACGAAAGAAGGCTCAGTGTTCATTATAATCAGTAGGTACCTGGCGCTAATAACCCTATCGTGTTACAGTTGTAAGAAAGCTGCGCCCTCCTGGAATCCAGCCCATATATCACAAGAACACGCAAGGGACCGGCCATGAATTAAACATAGGAGCTACCGGCCATTTGGAGGACAAGAAAACACTGCCGGCCAATACCAACCTAATAATGATCAAACAAACTTTAGCAAGCGATAAAAAAATATATTCAATGCTTCATTAGTCCTGGAGGGGGTCTAGTGTTTATAGAAGCCTTTGGTTCATTCCCACCTGGAACCTGGAATACTTATATTATTCTGTTCTTACGACCATCCATTTTTTATTTGACTCATACGAACGTTATTTAACTGAGTATTACTACTAGGAATGAGGAGGAAGGCCAGTGGAAATGCACCGACATTGGTATGAAGAAAAGCTGTGACCAACCACTACACTGAAAGAAATATACTGGTCTCACACATGGAATTACGTATATCTTTCCAGTCCTGTCTGGGAAACGATGATCTTGAGTACTGACCGGGATTATTTCATGACGCGTAGTGGTTTGCACGTAAGTATATGTTTCCAGTACGAGAATGGTATTCGTTAACACGTCACAGTAGTGACGTCATCAATTTTAACAGTAGCAAAGTAAATAGCGCATTTCTTAATGTTGCAAGCCCGTGTATGTTTAAATAAAGCCAGGAAAGTACTGTTATTTTCTCCAAATGGCATGGTTCTCAATCCATGATGCGTTGGAAGTGTTTAATGCTGGTACTGTTATAATAACAAAAGGCTTACCCCAAAAGAATAGTTCAATTTATTTAAATATAACATTGTTCAGTGGTTTTACACTATTTTAACGGTAGCAATCACGATAATTTGCAAAAATTTTATTCTTTATAAACATAATGTTCAAATAAATCTATGAACCATATGCATTAAAATTTTGAGTTTGGGTCGATATGAACTCACCACTGAACACTTGCACATATTTTTTTCCAACTCCCACTTTTTCACGAACTCACTCACATAATCTCCCATTAGTGATAATTTTGAATTTCACTTCCTCTTGAAATAATAACTTCTTAAAGTTTATTTTTAGTAGTTATATAACTAAACTTTAAATGCAAAAGGAAACCATTCACTGTCTACACAGAGTACAAGCTGAAGATGAC
The DNA here is from genome assembly GCA_902155825.1 of Timema genevievae. Classification (NCBI taxonomy): domain Eukaryota; kingdom Metazoa; phylum Arthropoda; class Insecta; order Phasmatodea; family Timematidae; genus Timema; species Timema genevievae. The sequence goes on from CABFWO010001225.1 coordinate 3,369, forward strand.
TGCCCTAAGCGGGACCGGACAAAGCCACCCCTGCCCAGACTGCGCTGTTTCCATTCTAATGGTCAAAGATACGTCATTGACCGAGAAGACTGTAAATATCCCATTCCAAACTGGAATGCACGAAGCGTCAGGTGACGTCAGATTACGGCCGTTCCATTACAGAGAGGCTTTGTAACCGGACTTACGCACAAGTTTCACGGAGCCCCAGATTTTGTTCCATTACACAGATTATTTGTAACCGGACTTACGCACAAGTTTCACGAAGCCCCAGATTTTGTTCCATTACACAGATTCTTTGTAACCGGACTTACGCACAAGTTTCACGGAGCCCCAGATTTTGTTCCATTATACAGATTATTTGTAACCGGACTTACGCACAAGTTTCACGAAGCCCCAGATTTTGTTCCATTATACAGATTCTTTGTAACCGGACTTACGCACAAGTTTCACGGAGCCCCAGATTTTGTTCCATTACACAGATTCTTTGTAACCGGACTTACGCACAAGTTTCACGGAGCCCCAGATTTTGTTCCATTATACAGATTCTGTTGAAAACACATTCTTTGGCATATAATTACTTGAAATGGAATCACAATAAAACTTGCGTTTGTAAACCAAAACTACTGGCATTGAGCCTGGATTCAAGACTAAACAAGAATTCCATGTCTGTAATGTTATGCTCCCTTCCTCGATTTTTCTCAGTGTACTACACAGACCGGGATTAGAACCTTGACCTCCTAGTCACCGACAATCCATGCTTGTGCAACCATTACCTGAGGCGGGTCACTTCCATTATATTTTAATTTATTTTATTAAGTTGGGGGGAAGTTAAGGTCCGTATTTTTACAGTTTTTATAACAAAAGTAATTTGTGTCCATGATAAACAAAATATTTCTTCAGTAACTACGTTTAATTTAATTTTCTACAGATGTTAATATCAACATTTGTTGAATATATTTTATGAGCATAGCTGCTTTTGACCAGAACCTTTTGTCTTCATTTAAAATGTTCTGTTCAAATGCCATCTTACTAATTTTTTATTGTTTGGCATTACTGACTGAGAGGGACATGACATCCAGTTCTATCCCCTGTATGTAGACTATTAGCCTCGCTGGTGGTACGGAGTACACCCAGGGTACACCTCTGGAGGTTGTCTACACGTCGTACCCGCAATGAGATAATGTGATTATAATGAATATAGACTGAGGAGTTAGTGGGAGTCTTAATCTAACTTAAGGCTATCTATCCAAACCTTATGACCATTGGGATCATTCCCTTTTTGGGAAAAACACCCAAGATACCAGCCGGGAATCGATCCCGGGACCCCTAGGCTCATAGCCAAGTGCACTGACTACTACACCACGGGGCTGAACCGTACTTATGACAGATATTCAACGACTGTCGGTATTTGTTTTGGTTGAAAAAAAAAGTTATAAAATATTCAAAATATTGAACCTTAACTCGTGCTCCCTTTCACTATTTTTAATTTGTACTGAAATAAATACAAAACAGCACTTTAAATTCTCGAAGAAAATGTAATTTAAAACCAAATATATGAAGGATAAAAAAAACACACACACACGTGAGAAACCGCCAAGTTATTCCTGTCCCCATTTTTCATCTGGCGATTACAATCGTAACAGGGGAGAGTGAAGGGAGGGGTGGGGGTTAAGAAAGAAAGCACCAGTTTCCACGACACCGTGAAATATAATTCATATAAACGGTGCCATCACCCTTCGATGAGGCGCGTCGATTCTTGGCAACAGTCGGTGCCGTGTCCTCGTCGCATTCCTCGGGCGTCGGTTCGGGTGGCACCTGCGTCGTCGTTTGGGTGGGGGGTTGAGGGCGTCTGACAGTCCTGCTGATAGATTGAGACACATGTCCACTCTCCGTGCCTCAAGGAAACAACATCTTACACATCAAACATTGCTAGGCGCGAGGAGGGTTACATTTTAGAGGATATGTACCCATGATTACGCGGAGGGATATTGAGAAACCGTCTCAGTAGGTTACATACGTCCGGGATTATAACTCTAACTTCAAACGTCACCGGCAATCTAGTGTTACATAAATGTGACACGTGAGACCACGTGACCACCGATGTGTGTGTTTGATAATTTGAAAGGTTTTTAATTTGGTGTGGACGTGTTTATACAAAGAGATTTAAGTATAGTAGGATTTTAGTAGAAATAAACTTTTAGAAAATAAAAACTTTTGTTGTTGAAGTCAACATTGATAACGTTTTACTATATTATTATTATTATTGACCCGCCTCAGTGGCGTAGTTGGCTAACGCGCCAGTCGTGTTGAGCCAGACCACCAAGGACGGGGAGATCGAGGTTCGAATCTCGGTCGGGTGAACTGGGGGTGGTTTTTCCTAAATGGTTTTCCACTATCCCTCCACGCAAATGCGGGTTCACTTCCTCTAAATTCAACCTTTCCAATTCCTAATCCACTATTGTAATTAGTACTTAAGCGTATAACCCGAACGGGTAGTAAGACGCGGTGCTAAAATTAAATTATTATTGTTATTTTATTGTTATTGATAATTTCCATAAAAAATGACAGCTATAGATCACATGACTTGACGTATGAATGAGTGAAAGTATATCTGGCTGTCATACAAGGCCCTTTCTATAAAAAATGGATTGTAACTGCTGGAGAAAATGTTGTTTTAGGTTATTACTAGAGGCATAGAGAAGAACGTGATGAAGTGGAACATTATGAAGAAATGATGGACACGATAAAGAGGAAAATGTTGTGGGGGGATATTTTGAGAAATAACTAACCTCATGTCGACCTTGGTGGTCTTGGGGTAAAGTGTTCGCCTCAGTACCCGATGTTCGTGAGTTCAAACCCAGCCGGGATCGACGGATATTTCTCATGTAAAAGATCCCTGGAAGGTATGTGAAAACACCTTTCCCGGCAGAATTGGTAGGCAATTTCGCTCTCGCTCATAGAAATTCTCGTGTAATCAGTCGGTTCAGAAAGTACGCGTTAAAATATTTAATAAATAAAAAATAAAAAACCTCATGGAGAAAGGAGAAAGGGAAATAACAAATGAGAGAGAATCTAAGACACCTTACTGTATAAACGAACCACAAACAATTCGAATGAAATACTCTTCACTGCTCCTTTCCTCTTGTCAATTCGAAGAGGATCCAGAACAAAACCCACGTGACGTGTCCAATTCACATGAAAGAACCTGAAGCTGGAAAATACATTAAAAAAAATACTTAATTATCTTTTTCTGCCAAAATAAATTAAATATTGGTTCTGTAGACATGTTTAGTTTAATTTTCTACACAATGATAGTATCAACAGTTGTGGAATGTCTTGGGAACTCCGTAACTTGGCCAGAATTTTTTCCCTCTTTATTTAAAATATTTTTGGTCAAAGGCCACCGTGTCAAAGACAAATATTCAAGAAAGCTTGGTGCTACCATGTGTAGAAAAGCAAATTAAATACTAGTGGACTGTTGCATCGATGGTTGCAGATTATTCCACTAAAATGTATACTAAACTTTCTATTGAGAAAATATCTATATAGTAAGCCCTCACTCAACTTTAGTCTATAGTTAAAGTTTACTCGCCTAAGTTTTTCAACTCTATATAGAAATATTTATCTTTCGTTGTTTGATTTGAATCAAAAATTATATTTTACCTCTTCCGTCCACGATGAGAAATTTAAAACGACCCCTCTCCCAGCTCTCTATTCGTAGCACCAAACAAACCTTTTACTCTTAATTTTAACTACCAAAAATGGGCTTATTAAATTATACATAAAAATGGGTGTGTGTGTGTGAAAAAAGATAGTGTAAAATTTTGGGAGGGATATTGTGTGAAAGAGAGATAAATGTGAGAGCAAGTGAGAGAGAGTTTGAAAGGGAAAGATTAGTTTAGAGAGAGAAAATTAGAGTGAGAGAGAGTTAGAGACGGAGTTTAAGAAAGAGTGTTGGAGAGGAAGTTTGAGAGAGAGAGTTGGAGAGAGATATTGAGAGTTAGTTTGAAAGAGTGAGTTTGAGAAAGAGAGAAAGTGAGTTCGAAATAGAGAGAATGATAGTGATTTAGAGAGAGTTTGAGAGATAGAGAGCGAGCGGTTGAGAGTGTTTGATAAAGAGAGAGCGTTTGAGTGAGAAAGCATTTGAGAGAGATTATAATAAAGATAGTATGAGAGAAATTGTGTGATAGATAGTGTATGTGAGATAGAGGTTTATTATTATTATTATTAGCACCGCGTCTTACTACCCATTCGGGTTGTACGCACTTACGCTAATGTGCAATGGTAGGGTGATTGTGAGATGAAATGAAGGACCTACAGTTTAACGTGGGATCCGAACCACAGTGGAGGCCTGGCATTCCTCACATTCACAAGTTGTGATTAATACACGTCTTGTCAAAAGTGAAGGAATGTTTTGGCAAACAGATAAATCTGTGCCGAGACCGAGGATTGAACCCCGGACCCCCAGCACAGAAGTCTGACAACTTACCCCTAGACCGCCAGGTCACCTACGAGATAGAGGTGTAAAGTGTGATATGAGAATAAGAGAAGATCAAATGAGAGAGAGTGTACTATAGTGTGTGTGTATGATGGGAGAGAGTGTCAGATAGAGATAGAGAATGTGAAAATATAGATGTGGTACACAAAACATTACGGTACTTTGAAATAAAAGTCCCTTAAAATTAAATATCAACAGGGAACTGAACTTACTGAATTTGTCAGAATGTGAAAAGATAGATGGGGTACACAAAATATTACTTTTAAATATTATATTTTCAAAATTTAGCGGTTAAATGATAACATAGCTTAACTTTTGTATTTATATTGTGTTATTATTTGCTAAAATGAACATCAAAAGCCATTATTTGAATAAAATTAACATCAAAATCTATTGTTTGAAAAAAACGAATACCAAAACTCTTAATTAAATAGTTAAAATGGCTATTTTTAAAACATTATTCAAGATCATTTTATCTCTTTTGAGTTTATAATACATACCAACCCATATTAAACATCATTTTATCATGCGAGAAAAAAATGTAGACCATATTTTCATGAACTTAACAACTTTACCTTTTAATTTTCGAATTATGCTCAATATTATCAAGATTTAAATGCGAATTAACGGTAACAACATTCCAATATAAAATAAATGTTTTCCCAGTCTAGGAATTTCAATTTAGCTGTGTTTATGACCAGCATTCAAAAATAAATATTCATCCAAAGAGAAAATTGTGATGTGCTTGGACAAACAAATTAATAAAGATTGAGTTATTATTTTTTAGCTGAAAATATATATTTTATTCAGAGATTTACAGCCATACAGCAAATAACGGTTTCCATGTTGATCAAACAAAGAATGAAAAACTGAAAATTCTCTGTGAAAATCGGGTTTTCGTGGAAAACTACTGATTTTCCCGACATCCTGGACTCCTAATCGTTAAAATGAGTGGTCATTTGTCAAAATCTGTTCAGTAATTTCCTCGTAATTTCTATCACCGGAAACGGGCTTATCAAATTATATATAAGGCATAGTGGCTCGTTGCAGCGATATCTGCAAATTATCGTGTTAAAATGTATTAAAACAAATTTTTTACTGGGAAAAGTTATATAGAATGAAGCCTCATTCGACTTTCTAGTCAAAGGTTTACTTGTCAAAGGCAACTTTCAATTGATTTTGATTATTCAGTGTTTAATTTTAAGCAAAAAGTAAGTTTTTCTTAATCAACCTACAATTATAACTTTAAAACGATCCCTCTACCAGCTCTTTACTTATTGGTTGTACTTTACCACTCAAGTAAGAATTGAGTTATTATTTTTAAACAAAGATAAATATGTTATTTACTGATACACAATCATACACAAATCATGGTTTCCATGGTGATGTAGGTAAGTAAAGATTGTACATATGAGCCACTGCGTGCACAACAGAAAGGATGGAAATTTACTTGGAAAACTAGGTTTTCATTGGGAGTTACTATTTTTCCGACATCCTGAACTCTTAGTCTTTATAATGAGTGACAGTTTGTCAAAATTGGTTCAGCCGTTTTATTATAATTTCATTTACCGGAAATGGGCTATCAGAGAAAATGTAAGAGTGAGCGTGAGTATGTAAGTGTGTGAGTGAGTGTAAGAGAGTAAGTGTGAGAAAGTGAGTGGGAAAGAGTGAGTCTTGGAGATTGAGAGTGAATGAGTAATATCGAGTGAGTGTGAGAAAGAATGTGTGAAAGGGACAGAGTGGGAAAGAGAAGGTTTGTTTGTGTGTGATAGAGAGACACAGTGGGAGATATTAAGAGTGTGATAGAGGAAGTGAGAGAGTGTGTGTAAGAGAGAGAGAGTGTGTAAGAGGAGAGTGTGTGTGAGAGAGAGAGCTTAGATATCTACTGAACCAATATTTTATTTATTTTAATTTTAATATGTGTTTCTATAAAAATGCAGAAATCTTTACCTTAACTTACTCTCCTTTAGCCCCCCATAACCCCCACCATCAAGGTTTTACTTGAATTTGGGAATTTAATCATTCCAACCATGCAGGCAAAAAGGTCACACACAATTGTGACTTTCCCTTCAAAATCCTATTCATTCGTAAGTCGGAATGTTATAAACATAAATTTTATTATTATTATTATAGTATTGGCAAGTCAATCGAGAGTAAGTATTTTCCCGATGAATGATAAATGTTTGCTAGAAAATAATCTGTCGCCAGCCATCTTTACATACAATTACAATGTGTGGAAATGGAACAAGGTTAATTAGTTAATAATACGATTGCTAGGATCTGGGGTGTAGTGGAGCGGGAACGCGTAGGAACGCCGTTCCGGCACTGTTTTTCATGGAAAAATATTCAAAATATCTATATATTTTTAGTGAAGTTCTATACTATGCAATACTAAGTTAACTAATTTATGTTATATCAATATTATGTTAAAACTTTTTCTTCATACTATGAGTCAATAAATTCTTTTGAAATTTACTGTGCTCATTTCCGAATTTTTGAAATCTTAGGGGGGAAGTGCGATAAGTAAGTTTCTGCCTTAGTAACCAATAAAAGATGTTCCAAATAGCTTCTAGAGGCATTTATGTTTGTGAAATCCTTTCGCCTACGATGGTTGGAGGGGGGGGGGGCAAACCCCTCCCCTTCAATTTTAGGGTGGATACAGCCTCGCGTTCCGGCACTGCTAAATTTACGACTACACCACTGGCTAGGATACATTTAATCAAACTAATAAATAACTAATTTACAGTCGAATTATAGCAGTCAACCATTTAACATATCCGACACCTTATTTCAGTCTGTAGCCTGTCTGTCTACTGAACTATGGATCCCGGGATCGATTCCTGGTGGGTTCACCCGTTCACAGTGATGCATTGACGGCTGGGGACTGGCTGTTGTGCATGCCCTAGTCTTAAGCAATATTATAAGGCATATGAAGCTACGACAGGCCTAGCAAGCCGGTAGTGGTAAATATATGGTTTGAATAAAAATCTGACCCAGGCCACAGGCTGGAAACAGTGATGGATGTAAAAAGAACTATTTAACATATTAGTGTATAAAATACGCCACTATATGGCATCGTTGTATTTACTAGATCCTCGCTTTTCATTGTATTGACGTTAACATACCGTCAAGCCATGTGCAAGTATTTTGTAAATGTCAAGTTTGTCAAAGAAACACTTTATGTTTCCAAGGTGACCTTTCCTTTCCAAGATGTATCAATCCCTTCCGGTATCGGCATACGAGATTTAATCCGTGTGTGTGACAATTGTTCTTTTTGGCGATCTGAAATAACTGAGTTAGTTTGGTCGGTCGAACCTTTGTCTTAAACATTGCCCGGCATTTGTTTGTTCTGTTGCTAAAATCAATCAGAAACTGACAAGTTTACATAGTTTCAAGTTTGAGTTCGTCGTAGACAAGTGCTATCTAGATAAACAATAAAAAAAATTGAACTTACACATACACAAATTGTGTGTGTGTGTGATAGAGAGAGAGAACGAGTCTTACTGCCCATATGCATATTTACACTAACGAAATATGGATGGATAAGATAGAATTCAATGGAAATATATCTGAAATTGTGTGGAGGGTGGGTGGAGAACCACCTAGAAAAAAAAACACTTCAGTACACCAGGCTAGGATTCGAGCCCCAACCTCCCAGCCACCAGCTAACCAGATGAATCTGACGCCTTAGTCCACGTCTCCACAGATACGAGTCGTTTAAACTATTGACTTTGTGTATTAAATCACATAGTTGGAGTTCTCGTTATCCCTATTTTAACACCTAAACTTATCCCATCATCGCTGAATGAAGAGAATCCCTCTTTGGTTCGTGTCAAGTATTACAGCTAATATCTCAGTTAATTGATCGTGAGATGGGATATAATACAGTGTTGTATCTAATATCCCGGTTAATTGATCGTGAGATGGGATATAATACAGTGTTGTATCCAATATCTCAGTTAATTGACAGTGAGAAGGGCTCTAATACAGTGTTGTATCTAATATCCCGGTTAATTGATTGCGAGATGGGATATAATACAGTGTTGTATCTAATATCTCAGTTAATTGACAGTGATACGGGCTCTAATACAGTGTTGTATCTAATATCCCGGTTAATTGATCGTGAGACGGGCTATGACACAGTGTTGTAACTAATATCCCGGTTAAGCGACAGTGAGACGGGCTAAAATACGGTGTTTTATCTAATAGTGTTGCATCATGGCCAGTGGAAGTAGATCTTCTACTGAAAGGACGTGTTAATTTAAAAATATGCAAAAGTTTTTTCTCGTCTATTTATTTATCTATAATTGTTATTTTCTATCAAAACTATTTGATCACAAACTAAACTACGAGATGCAAAGTCGCCGGTCGCGCGCGCGATGAGAGTTTTTTTATTATTATTATTATTGGTCTGATATAGCTCGGATCACTTGTCCCCCACAATACACCAACATCCAAGTCACTAATTACTCAAGGACCAGTCATTAGTGTAGTCTAGGCCTATCTATCCTTGTCATCTGATGGGCCCGCGCTGTCGTCTACTTTAAATATAAATATACCCTCCCCTTCCCCCTTCTCACCTCTCCTTACGCAACAAAACTGTATTAAAATCAATCAAATAAGCGAGGTGGGTGGCAAAGATCCACTTCGCTTAGACTTTTTAACCTCATGAATTCGTTAATGTAGTCGTTCGTCTCAAGAGACCTGCTAGGTTGTAACCCCTCCTCCCCCTGTAATTAAGTCAACGTTGATTAAATATTTTAAAAATACACATAAGGATATGAATGTGAACGATAACTAATGTTTTATGGTTTCTGAATAATAATGAATGTCCACAGGATCTTTTTGGCACAATACATTTAAGGTGGGGCACCTAACGGAGCAATTTTCAGACGTTTATTATTAATTATTATTATTATTATTTATTATTATTATTATTATTATTATTATTATTATTATTATTATTATTATTATTATTATTAAGCGCCGCGTCTTACTACCTGTTCGGGATATACGCTTAAATACTAATTACGCTAATGGATTAGGAATTGGGAAGGTTGAATTTAGAGGAAGTGAACCCGCATTTGCGTGGAGGGAGAGTGGAAAACCATTTAGGAAAAACCACCCCCAAGTTCATCCGACTGAGATTCGAACCTCGATCTCCTCGTCCTCTGCAGTCGAGCTCAACACGACTAGCGCGTTAGCCAACTACGCCACCGAGGCGGGTCAGACGTTAAGTAACCCCACGTTCGTTATAAAGTGGTTTTTTTTATTTCAAAATATGGTTCAAGCCGAAATGAAGGTTAACGCTATCAACATGCGACAGTAGGATTAAAAACCTTACATCTTAAGTCTTATAATTTAATTAAAAGAGGAAATTAGCTCATTTTCAAGGACGTTTCAAACTAAATCTCCCGGTTCTGGGGTCAAAATAAATAGTAAAAAACGTAGAAAAAAACTCTTCGGCAATCTTAACAGGGTCACAACATTAAATTATTGAATGTTTGAAGATTGTTTTGATACTCCGGAACTGCCATTAACCTCACTATGAGGATATTTCCTGTAAAGTAGGCGTGCTCTTAAATCGCTTCCTCCAAGTTCCACAACGTGGACTTGTGTTGTGGTCTGGTGGGGAAGCACTCCAGATACCTGAAGGTGAACAGCTCTCCTATGGAGATTTACGTAACAGCACGATTATCCTGGATGCAATTACTCATCGGTGATCCAAAGGATGAAGTAGTTCATTATAGAGTCGCTGTTTTACACCTTGGTGGTCGTGTGCGATAAACGGCTTGCTTCATAGAAGGGCGTGTTTGTACCCAAGTAAGGTCATGCGAATATACAAATGAATGCAGAACTGATCTAAAACGGTGGACGTGTTAATATGAAACAGACCACCTCAAAGTGGAATATTTACATCCTTTCAGAACCTTGCTTCAAGCTCTCACCATGGCAAGTAGAGTTTCACCTCACCTGTATCTCATTAGAACCATGCTTCAAGCTCTTACCATGGCAAGCACAGTTTCATCTCACCTGTATCTCATTAGAACCATGCTTCAAGCTCTCACCATGACAAGCACAGTTTCATGTCACCTGTATCTCATTAGAACCATGCTTCAAGCTCTCACCATGAGAAGCACAGTTTCATCTCACCTGTATCTTATTAGAACCTTGCTTCAAGCTCTCACCATGACAAGCACAGTTTCATCTCAGTATATATCTCATTAGAACCCTGCTTCAAGCTTTCACCATGACAAGCACAGTTTCATCTTACCTGTATCTCATTAGAACCATGATTCAAGCTCTCACCATGACAACTACAGTTTCATCTCAATATATATCTCATTAGAACCATGCTTCAAGCTCTCACCATGGCAATTACAGTTTCATCTCACCTGTATCTCATTAGAACCATGCTTCAAGCTCTCACCATGACAAATACAGTTTCATCTCACCTGTATCTCATTAGAACCTTGCTTCAAGCTCTCACCATGGCAATCACAGTTTCATTTCACCTGTATCTCATTAGAACCTTGCTTCAAGCTCTCATCATAGCAAGCAGAGTTTCATCTCACCTGTATCTCATTAGAACCTTGCTTCAAGCTCTCACCATGGCAGTTACAGTTTCATCTCAGCCTATATATAACTTGTCCTCGAACAATGTCGACCTGCTTGTATGTTTCTGGTCAAGAGCTGTTAGTAGGCGAGAGAAGGAATGCTTTACTGACCACAATTTGACCGAATAATGTTCGCCCGTGCTATGATATTTCCACCATAAACTCAAGTTTTTAGTTTCTCTTTGCAAAACAATGCTTCAAATCAACCCACAGTTCAAAGCGACTACCACCAAAATGGCCCATAAATTTCCAATGTGGAAATGCTGAGCTACAAGAAACTATCATTTCTCTATATAAACTGAATAACACGAAGAGTTTGAGTTTAGCATGGTAGAGCTATACCCAGTGCTACTTTAGCCACCATAACTCGTTCAGGATCAATAATCTTTGATTTCACTTGCAAGACATGTTTTTATTGTTGTTGCGGTGGTATGCGTGATGCAGAGTACCAAGGTAACCGCAAGGAAGTCCTGGGTAATTGCTCCTCCCACAAAACGCCAGATGGAACAAGGACCTTGGACCGTCCAAAAGTTGGACCATGAGCTACGCACTCACCTTTGATCGAACGTGTCATTCTGATCGAATGTCTCTTTTTACCGCCCTCAATCCACCTGCTCGAGACTCGAAACCCGACCTACCCGTCACCAGCAAAATTAAGCTTTGATTATTATCTAGTCTGACACCTTAGCTCAGTCGGTAGCGTGTCTGTCTATTGAGCTAAAGATCCCGGGTTCGATTCTTGGTATGGCCAAAAAATTTGTCATTGATGAATGAATGTGGGTTTATCCTTTGATAGCGATGAATTAACGGCTGGAGACTGGTTTTTGTGTCTGTTCTAGTTAGTTCATAAGTCGTGTGCTGACATAATCAGGTGGGTCAGAAAATGTACGTTAAGTACTTAAACTAAACGTTAAAAAAAAAGATGGTTACTTAATGAAATACATTCCAATTTGCAAAGGTAGGGCCTTTTAAAAATTACAATCATATATATATGCAGCTGTTGCATTTCATATCTTAATATATATAACTCTTCTGCACGTGTGTATGTCACTGAACTCCTCCTAAACGACTGGACCTATTTTGATGAAATTTGTTGTGTGTGTTTGAGTGGGTCCGGGGATGGTTTGGATTCACAATTGTACCAAGTAGCTGGCGCTGCAATCGGGTTCTAGGATTTTTTTTTTTTTAGGGAATTTTTTTGAAGGATTTTTTTATATATTTTTTGCATATCAGAACATGTAACCTCAAAATTTCACCCCCCCCCCACCTCCCACTATTTATAATAATGAATATAATATTAATAATTGACCGTTAAAAAAAATATAAGTTCATCAATAATTGACCGTTAAAACCTTCTGAAAAGTTCATGAATAATTGAACTTCTGAGAATAATTCATAGTTATGTTTGTTTTTCGATACAGCTGATATTTGTGGAGTTGTGGGCGAAATGCCAAAAATGAAAAGATGTTTTATTTTGTATGTTGTCTTGACAAACACTGAATTTGTAATATTTGTGTTACTCACTAATTGGAGTTCATTGTGAATTTGTAATTGTGATGATCACATAGTATTTGTTTTATTATCGAAATCAATTATGCCACCCAAACGAAAAGCCAACGTTCGGGCAGGACAACGTCTGTCAGGTCCGCTAGTATATCAATAAATCTAAAATGACCGTGTTAATATAGTAAACATGTATCAATGTTTAATAAAAACTGTGTTTTAAGGTGGGGTGGAAGGGGATCAGAGAAAAAGCCAGTGTTTTTGCAGTTTCTATGGCATACAATTTTTTCTAACTAAAATAAATAAAATATTGCTCCAGTACAAACATAGAATTTAATTTTCTTCACATGTTGACCTCAAAATTTCTTGACTATCTGTCAAGGGTGTCCTGGAATTTAATGACAATTTTTCTCATCATGTAAAAAGATTCTCATCTAATGAAGCTATGTTCATGACAGATATTCAACAACTGTTGATATCAACATGTGAAGAAAATTAAACTCTATATTTGTACTGGAGCAATATTTTAATTATCTTAGCCAAAAAAAGTTTTGTCATAAAAACTGCCAAAACACTGGTCTTTTCTCGCGTCCCCTTCCACCCCAACTTAAGGCCAAGTAATATATTTCCGAACTTATTTCACAAGAACATAACTTATTACGTCATAGCTTTGTACATTATTCTAAAGAGATAGGATAAATAAACAGTTCGTTTGTGGACATAGAATAGTTTTATTCGGTCTCAAAGATATTTCTTAGAGTAAATATTTAACAAATTTACCCAACTCGGTGGCGTAGTTAGTTAGCTAACGCGCTAGTTTCATGTTGAGCTAGATTGTCAAGGTCGGGTAGATCGAGGTTCGAATTTCGATTGGGTGAACTGGAGGGAGATCCTAAATTATTTTCCACTCTCCCTCCACGCAAATGCAGGTTCACTTTCTCTAAATTCAACCTTTCCAATTCCTAACCCATTAGCGTAATTAGTACTTAAACGTTTAACCCAAACTGGTAGTAGGACGCGGTGCTAAATTATAATTTAACAAATTTATATTTGATTTTAGTTTTTATCCATCAAAGAAGGGAAATGGAATGCTAACTTGCGGCGACAGGTATATTCCACCACTGGCCGGAGGCTGCGAGCTTCCATCATTAGGAACCAGCACTCTAAACAGTCTAACCCTCAGGGGTAATATACTTGTTGATTGCAGCTCTATTTGGTTCAAGGGAGGCTGCGAGCTTCCATCATTAGGAACCAGCACTCTAAACAGTCTAACCCTCAGGGGTAATATACTTGTTGATTGCAGCTCTAGCTGGTTCAAGGGAGGCTGCATCATTAGGAACCAGCACTCTAAATAGTCTAACCCTCAGGGGTAATATACTTGTTGATTGCAGCTCCAGCTGGTTCAAGGGAGGCTGCATCATTAGGAACCAGCATTCTAAACAGTCTAACCCTCAGGGGTAATATATTTGTTTATTGCAGCTCTAGCTGGTTCAAGGGAGGCTACAGCATTAGGAACCAGCACTCTAAGCAGTCTAGCTCTCAGGGGTAATATACTTGTTGATTGAAGCTATAGCTGGTTCAAGGGAGGCTACATCATTAGGAACCAGCACTCTAAACAGTCTAACCCTCGGGGGTAATATACTTGTTGATTGCAGCTCTAGCTGGTTCAAGGGAGGCTACATCATTAGTAATGAGTGTCAAGTGTAATAACCACGTGATGATATATTATTGATTGAGGAATTAATTGTTCGCTTATTGAGTTATCATAGTAAGTTATTATAATATTATCGTAGTATATAAGAGATAGTTAAATAACACAAGATAAGATTATACCAACGCATGACCTACAAACTAAATATACCTAGAACAGAAAAATTAAACATACAACATGAAACCAAGTATAATCTCAGTGATCTGTTTACAGAATAAACACACATCTCGATGCTCATACGTTCTAATAGCAAATATCGTTTAGTCTGTTCCACTCAGGTCTAGGAGCTCATGGTTTGAATTCCACCAGCGTATATGGAGGTTGTTTTATTCACTAAATAGTTTCCACGAAACATAAGGGTGCATTTCTCCACAACCCCACTTTCTTCATCCCTACACCAGTAGTGTAATTCAACGCTTTTAACTTGTATGGGTAGTAATACGCGCTGGAAACAAATTGGGGCGTAGCTATTCTCTTATACAAAATTCTCCTATACGACACTCTCCAATACAATATTCTCCTATAAAAAATTCTCCTATACAACACTATCTAATACAATATTCTCCTATACAACATTCTCCTATAGAAACTCTCCAATGCAATATTCTCCTATAAAACATTCTCCTATAAAACACTCTCCAATATAAAATTATTCTATACAACATTTTCCAGTTCCCAAACTTTGGTCTTCAAGTCCTGGAGATGTCTTTGGGATGTTCCTGCTAAGGTCTCATTTTGGAGATATCCATCTTGTTCATCTTTCATTTTTACGGTCACATTTTCATAGGAAGAAACTTATCTGACATCTAGAACAGTTACTAGATCTACTTTCATAGTAAGAGCCTTATATGACAGCTAGAACAGTTACTAGATCTATTTTCATAAGAACCTTGTATGGCAGCTAGAGCAATTACTAGATCTATCATAGGAAGAACTTTATCAGACAGCTAGAACAGTTACTAGATCTACTTTCATAGGAAAAACCTTATCTGACTGCTAGAACAGTTACTATATCTACTTTCATACGAAAAACCTTATCTGACAGCTAGAACAGTTACTAGATATACTTTCATACGAAAAACCTTATCTGAAAGCTAGAACAGTTACTAAATCTACTTTCATAGGAAAAACCTTGTCTGACAGCTGGAACAGTTACTAGATCTACTTTCATAGGAGCCTTGTATGACAGCTAGAACAGTTAACAGATTTACTTTTTCATAGGAAGAACCTAATCTGACAGCTGTAACAGTTACCATATCTACTTTCATATATTCATACGCCAAGTCATGTGATCAGCAGCTGTCACTTTTGATGGATATTATCAATACATAATTATTGTAAATGATATATTTGGTAAAAGCGTCTCAGTTTGTAAATTGAAGTGTAGCTTCCCTTGAACCCGCGTGAAAGCTTATGTTGGTATTCAGGGCTTGTAGGAGCCAGACTATCAGTTCCATCACCAACCGAGAGAGGGCTAATTGTGTGGAATTACCCCCTCCCCCTCCTCCTCATGTTAATTAGGGAGACTACCAGGGAGTGGGTGGAGCACCCGGAGGAAGAACCACCGGACTTGAGCCTCACTGTCCAGGACTTTGTTTCTGATGTCTGCCCTGGGGGAGGGAGAGAAACTTAATGAGAGAGAAATTATAAATTGTACTCTCCGTTCTAGGGAAATATGAGCCCGCTCAACTATCACAGATGCGTCCAGCTAAGTTTATCTCAATTTTATTATGAATGGACTTATCTGACAGATAGAAAAATTACTAGATCTACTTTCATGTATTTATAAGTCAAGTTTTGTATTTGCAGCTGTCACTTTTGATGGATATTATCAACAGGCCCACATAAAAAAATTAATAATAATAATAATAAAGTAAAATATTATCAATGTTGTCTGTAAGAATTATGTTTGCTTTATAAATGTCTCTCCAAATGCCCACAAATAATAAAATCATTATATACAACATAATATTATATTATACACTATACACTTTTATTTAATTCTTAACTTACTAGAGCTACTAATAAACAAGGACCGGATTTTGATGGCCTAAAAATGGCCATAAATTACTCAATATAATTGGTATTGGAAGCGACCACAAAAACTTTAATCGCGTTTAGAGCAATCAAACATGTTTTTAAAATTTATCCAAGCTAAAATATATAAAAAATTATATGTACACAAAGGAATAGCTAATATAACCTAAACTAACCAAACCTAACCTAACTTAACTAACCTAGCTAAGCTAATCTAACACAACCTAGCCTTACCAACTTAAATCTAAGGCAATAGGCGAACCTGCAAGAAAACGGCGCAAAACCTACAAAGAACTGGATGAGAGAATTGATAACATATTCTAGGACTTCGAAAAGACGAAGGACTTGAAAATATGTCTTATCGCATTAAGCTACGTGAATTAATTAGATTAGAATTTTTGTACTTAGATATTAATATTATGAACATTGTACATTGTAATTAGTATTGTATATACGAATAAAAATAATTATTGACAGAGATCAAATATCTGCAACTAAAGTTAGTAAAGCAATAATAGTTTAGGTACGTAAAAGGAAAATGACTCATAACATAATGTGGTCGTTTCCAACATGACACCTTCTAAAATATGACTTTAAGCTTACAAAAAAAATAATAATAATAAAAATGTAAATGAAATATCCAAAAGAATACACAAGAGTAAATAGAGCAAACATGTCATTTTCCAAATTGAAATTAAAATAGATTTAAATCAAGTAAACTGTTGCACTTCGATAAACATGAGTATAGCTCTACAAACCCCTGCTAACCATCCCAGAATTAATTCCAGTTAGTCGTCACAGAGCTTTAGCAGAAATATGAGGTTTCCGACTGCAAATTAAGAGTTTACAAAGTTCAGTTGAAGCCTAAATTATCTGATCAGTTCAACAACTATGTGGGGAAAAATAGTTTGAGAGTTTTTGAAATGACATCTATAAAAACTCTAATTTATGGAATTTAGGTTTGGTTCGAATCCCGGTAAATAGGATTGGAAATGATTTATCACATTGTAATCTTCAAAGAGTCTTCTCCCGTCCCCCATCCTTTTTACAAAATAATTCTGCTTCATGTCCTTAAATTTCACCTTCCTCATCATATGCACTTGAACTAATGTAGGGTGACCTGGCGGTCTAGGGGTAAGGTGTCGGACTTATGTGCTGGAGGCCCGGGGTTCAATCCTCGGTCCCGGCACAGATTTATCTGATTGCCAAACCCTTCCTTCACTTCTAACAAGACGTGTATTAATCACAACCTCTGAATGTGTGAAATGCCAGGCCTCCACCGTGGTTCGGATTCTAAGTTAAACTGTAGGTCCTCCATTTCATCTCACAATCACCCTACCATTACACATTAGCGTAAGTGCGTGTAACCCGAACGGGTAGTAAAGATGCGATGCTAATAATAATAATAAACTAGTGTAGGTATGTGAATAGCCCACTGTGCTAGTAAGAAGCAAGACACTAAAATCTGTTTATCAAAGTTGGGTAGTCATTTTTCTTTGTTTAAACATTTGCATGAAATATTTTCTGTTTCGAATGCAAGCTTCTAGTGTCACCTGGCCGGGCTCCACTACGGCCCTATCTTACAAGCTGCACCATTGTGGAAACAACACAAGAAAGTGTGACACCTTTCAGGGTGAACGAAGTATACCTACTTTTTAAATAAGAATATCAAATCTTGATTGTATAAAGAAATGGAGAAAAATAAAAACAATTATGTCAACAAGAATTATAATGTGAGCAAGCAAAAATATTAGTTCAAAGCTAGACATTTGCTTTACAGTACATTTACAATAATTCATGCCTCCAACTCACATCAACCGTGTACAGGCGAGGGGTTCGGGGGAGCGGGGGGAATGCAACAACAAATGGATACATGCCGAAACACATTACGGGAACGCTTCCTCCATTTTGGTTCCGACCGACCACCACGGACAGCAAATGTATTTTTTAGTAATCAAAGTTTGCTACTCATCTTTTGTTGATTGCAATAATACCTGCCCACGTCTTTCGGGTCAAAGGTTAGGTAGGGTCGTGAGAACACATCATTCGGTCTGACCTGCAGAACATGTGTGACTATAGTGCGGACAGATGTCTAGGAAACACATATCTCCTACTGTTTGATCTGCAGAACAGGTGTGGCTATAGTGTGGACAGTTGTATAGGAAAAACATCTCTCTGGCTGTCTGACCTACAGAACATGTGTTGGTATAGTGCGGACAGTTGTATAGGAAACACAACACTCTGACTGTCTGACCTGCAGAACATGTGTTGCTATAGTGCGGACAGTTGTATAGGAAACACATCACTCTGATTGACCTGCAGAATATGTGTGGCTATAGTGCGGACAGATGTCTAGGAAACACATCTCTCCTACTGTCTGACCTACAGAACATGTGTGGCTATAGTGGGGACATTTGTATAGGAAACACATCATTCCTACTGTCTGACCTGCAGTACATGTGTTGCTATAGTGCGAACAGTTGTATAGGAAACACATCACTCCTACTGTCTGATCTGCAGAACATGTGCTACTATAGTAGGGGCAGTTGTATAGGAAACACATCACCTTGTCTGTTCTGCAGAACATATGCTACTATAGTAGGGGCAGCTGTATAGGAAACACATCACCCTGTCTGATCTGCAGAACATGTGCTACTATAGTAGGGGCAGTTGTATAGGAAACACATCACCTTGTCTGATCTGCAGAACATGTGCTACTATAGTAGGGGCAGTTGTATAGGAAACACATCACCCTGTCTGATCCGCAGAACATGTGCTATTATAGTAGGAGCAGTATAGGAAACACATCAGCCTGTCTGATCTGCAGAACATGTGCTACTATAGTAGGGGCAGTTGTATGGAAAACACATCATCACTCTGTCTGATCTGCAGAGCATGTGCTACTATAGTGCGGACAGTTGTATAGGAAACCGTTCACTCCACGTAGTGTTGTGGATATTCTAACATTCAGGTCAGAGCTCAATCCTTGACAAGTTGCACTGAGCCTCCTAACGCTCACTCCAGGCGAATGGTGAACCATTTTCTTAAAGTTCATCCTTTTCTTGTTTCATTGGATTGCAAAATTTGATTCACTTAATAAAAGGGCAGCCCACGCAATGATGACAGCGCTCGGTGTTTGAACGTGACACAAAATTCGGGTCTGATGTAGACCAGTTATGTTAATACTTCAATATTATATTACATCCTTTCCCCTAGAATTAAATATTTCGAAAATGCAACCTAAAATGTTAAACCTAATATCTAATTTCGCCAATATTTGTTTGATTTAAAACTTGCTAACTAACAACCTCTTACCCCAACCAATATATGTAATAGACTCCAGGTACCCTCCTCCCCCAATACAACCTCTCCATCTACCTACAAGGACATAAGCCACCACTGCGGAATATATTACCCAAAATTTTCCCAAAATGTTTCAGATTCAGAATTTACCGGAAAATTTCCCTCTCCATCCTCAATGCCCCCTGCTGGGATTAGAACCTCAACTTTACCTTGATGAGCAGGCCAAACCATAACTTGACCGCGCACACACCAACAAATATTTTAGAAAGCAATCAGACACAATAGTCGGCCTCCTTAATTGAAGCAATATACAGCAAAAACAAAACTATTTTATGCTTGAGCAACTGCAATTAATTCAAGGTCTCCCAATCAGACCAATATTAGAACTAATCCAAGGTCTCCCAATCATACCAATACTGGAACTAATTCAAGGTCTCCCAATCAGACCAATACTAGAACTAATCCAAGGTCTCCCAATCAGACCAATACTAGAACTAATCCAAGGTCTCCCAATCAGACCAATACTAGAACTAATCCAAGGTCTCCCAATCAGACCAATACTAGAACTAATCCAAGGTCTCCCAATCAGATCAATACTAGAACTAATTCAAGGTCTCCCAATCAGACCAATACTAGAACTAATCCAAGGTCTCCCAATCAGATCAATACTAGAACTAATCCAAGGTCTCCCAGTCAGACCAATACTGCAATTAATCCAAGGTCTCCCAATCATACAAATACTAGAACTAATCCAAGGTCTCCCAATCAGACCAATACTAGAACTAATCCAAGGTCTCCCAATCAGACCAATACTAGAACTAAATCCAAGGTTTCCCAATCATACCAATACTAGAACTAATCCAAGGTCTCCCAATCAGACCAATACTGCAATTAATCCAAGGTCTTTTAACCAGACCGATCCACTAAGCCAAGTAGTCAGAGTGTATCTTCTGATTGGTCAGGAACCCCCGGCCAAGGTACAATGGAAATATTACCATAGCCCGCTAGATGATTATCTTAACAATTAAACGCGATCATAACACATCGATTACGATTTATAGCGCCTCGCGAACTTAATTGTCTCTCATTAACGATGACTGGAGGAGCTGTTGTGATAGGCCAACTGCTTCTGTGGGTCACTAATTATAGAGGTGGGGGACAGCTGAGATGTGGTCATCTATTACCCTCCTGCCGGATTCCTCCTTGTCGGGCCGGGAGGAACAATTACTAACAATAATAGTAATAATAATAACTGTTGAGAGATGAACTCAAGGGAGGGGGGAGACTATGTGACGTCAGCAGTCGAGTAAGTCTGGGAGTAGACATCAAATATTGCTATTTATGTGTTACAACTATTTTAGAAAATAGATGCACTTCTTAACGCACCACTTTATAAGCACACGACTGGCATACTTACTTAAAGTTAGACAGTAACACTTGACTTTAAGGGGAGGGGGGGATAGAATAAAGCGCAAGTTAAGGCCCGTATTTTTTAATTTTTTTTGACAAAACACTCTTTTGGCCAAAATAAATAAAACGTTGGCTCACTAGAACTGTTTAGTTTAATTTTCTTCAACTAATAGTATAAACCGTTCTTCAATATTTTTTATGATCATATAGAACTTAAAATAGTTTATCTTAATATTAAAGTCCTGTTCAAAGTCCACTACACTCATTACATAGTCAAAAACTGTTAATATTACCAGTTGTAAAAAATTAAACTAGCTGAAGCAATTTTTTTTGTCCTAAAATATTTTTTTGCCATAAAAAATGCCAAAATAACGATATTAAGGTGAGATTGAGGGGATGTGAGGAAAAGGCAGGTGTTTTTGAAGTTTTAATGGCAAAACTTTTTTTTTTTTGCTAAAATAAATAAAATATTGCTCCGGTACAAACATAAAAGTTTAATTTTCTTCACACGATTATATCAACATTTCTTGAATATTTGTCAAGAGTGTCCTGGAATTTAATGACAACTTTTTATCTTCATTTAAAACATTTGTCATCAAATGCCACTATTCTCATAACAGATATTCAACAACTGTTGATATCACCATGTGAAGAAAATTAAACTCTATGTTTGTACCGGAGCAATAGTTTATTTATGGTGACCATACAAGTTTTGCCATAAAAAAACAGCAAAAACACTGGCTTATTCCCAAGACCCCTTCCGTCCCACCTTTGATACTAGAGCATCACTCCGCCGCAGAGCCATACTTGAATTAAAATACAGGACAGCAAACCATTACAACGCCACAGGACAACAATGCAGAAGGGGAGCCCATGTCTTGCTCCGAGCACGGAAAATAAAACACTGCTTGATTTTGTATCTGCGCTCTAGAATAGAATCCGCGTGTGTGCGTGCGCATTGAGAAGTGCTCTTTGTAGGATCTCTAGCATGCTCCGTCATCGTATGCTCACAATGAACATGCTAAAGAGCACTATTTCATGCATCGTGTAAACCCCCGATAAGGAGGCCGCCTACCTGAGCGCCGAGACGCGTCGCAGACGTACTGAGTCCCGTGGTTATCAAAGAGGTCGTTTGTTATTTCAAATTATGGCAACCATCAAAATATAGTTGAAAGGTATCACAAGGGAAGTACAAAGTTCAAGGTCGTCTCATTGCAAGTGATAACACTACCATTGTTGTTACTTTACAGCCCCTCGGTGCAAGTTGTAGCTGTTTAAGCTCAACAGAACGGCCAACAGGGAATAAAAGTCACTAAGTTAATTTGTATCACTAGTATCTCAAAATGGATATCATCCAGTGGCGTATGCAGGATTGTAAAGTGTGTATGTGTTTTGGGGAGCTTAAAAGATTGACTAAGTTATTTAAAAAAAAACAAGATTGGTTAGCAATAAAAGTATCTAAAGGGTGTATCCGGAGTACACTCGCTCGAGTAAAGGGTGTATGCGGTGTATACTTGCTCGGGTAAAGGATGTATCCGGAGTACACTCGCTAGAGTAAAGGGTGTATCCGGTGTATACTTGCTCGAGTAAAGGGTGTATCCAGTGTACACTTGCTAGAGTAAAGGGTGTATCCGGTGTATACTAGCTCGAGTAAAGGGTGTATCCGGTGTATACTTGCTAGAGTAAAGGGTGTATCCGGTGTGCATTTGCTAGAGTAAAGGGGAGCTGAGCTGAGACGAGACTTAATAGCAACATGAAATACATTTGTACTCAAAATTATGTTTACCATGTTTACGTGGCTAAAGTTACATTTACAAGATAGTGTTGGTTATATTTGTTTCTAGGACTGCAAATCCTCCTGTAATATGGCTACAAGCTGTGCTGGCATACAGTACCATTTTCATAACAAGGGCCGTTTATAAAACATACACTTTTTATCTGTTAACATTGATAACATTTTATGTATTATTACCGTTATTATATTCATAAGTGAACTAACGGCTTGATTTATGTGTACATGAGTAGATCTTGTAACTTTTCTGTCAGATATTAATATCATTGCGAGTTGTACTGAATTAAAATCAAAATGAGAAAATAGTTAAATCAAAAACAACAATTTTAATTCTTGTATATTTCATAGATATATTAGAACGATAAAATAAACTGAACAATTATCCGCCATATTTATAATGTTGACATTTTAGAGTTATTAAAAACCAAACATATTATCCAAAGTCCGGATGATGGTCGGATGTAGTTTCAAATATCGCCACTAAACCTCCAATTTTATCATCAACTCGATGTTTTTTTCCCACATTAGTGAGAGTAAGAATTATTACTGGAATCTGTTCGTGTGGCTTTATTTGCAGATATGTGTAGACACTAGGTAGGGCATCCCTAAAATATTGTCAAGCTCCCTCTAGTTCCTTTCACTCTCCCATGGTTACGCTACTGACACTATCTGTCAAAAGTGACAGATGCCTAATATATTACTGTGGCGTATGAATCCATGAAATAGGCCTATTACATTACCCCCTGCGTCCTAGTACTCATTCAGGCTATACGTATACATTCATTACTCTAATTAGAAAGGTGGAATTGTTGAGGAAGTGTACTCACATTTGCGTGGAAAATGAGCAGGAAAACAATTTAGGGGAATGCCATCCTCAGAACACTCGACCGAGATTCGAACCTCGATCTTTCCATCCCCGGCAATCCAGTCCAACTCGAGAGTGACGCGTGAGCTACTAGACAGTATATTTAGTCACTTATAGAACTGCCGGATAAGGTTCCCCCCTGCCCCCTGTGAAAGTGCGAAGCTAAGTTTTTATTGTTTCTATATAACTTGTTTTTTTTCTGGAATGTGCGTGAATTATTTGAAGTGTCGGGGTCCAATGGACTGTGTCCTATCACACCATGGTACAGGTAGGTCAAGAGGGAAAGAGGTGGGGAAGTGTGAAATCTTGTAGGTCAACTAGTTCCGGGCTGTTGTAAGACTCTTCAATATCTTCATATGGTCCCATGCTTGGTTAGAGCTAGTTCTCTGTGGTTTGTTGCTTGCGAGGAACTACCAGGAAGGAAACAGGAGCACAGTGAAGGGAAGGGGGCTAAACGTGGGATGTGAACTAGAGAGAGAGAGAGAGAAAGGAAGATTGAAACAAAGAAATAGCAGAGTGTATAAACGAATACAGAGATAAAAAAGTGAATAGTTACGAAGTCATCTCCAAGCGGAAGATATCGCTTGCACAAAGGATTAACTAGCTGTTTTATGAATAAAATAGCCAGAGCTATTATTTATACTTTTAGTGAGGATTATTTCATCTAGAAATCATATTCTGAAAATTGAAAAATGACACCTGGATACGGGAATAGAACCTGGGACCTTTGGCTTAGTACGCCAATGCTCTAACCATTGAGTTATCCAGGAATCGATTCCCGTGTCCAGGTGTAATTTTTCAATTTTCAGAATAGCTATTTTATTATTTTTTACTGTTATCTCATGCACCGTGTCTAACCACCCGTCCAGGCTATCACACTAATTGAGTATCAATGAAGAAGGAAAGACTTAGAGTAAATATACCCGCATCTGCGTTGTGAAAGAGCGGGGAACTCATCAGACGTGACTGGGGTTCTAACTCTAACCTCAAGGGAAAACCAGACTAGATTTTGTTAACGCCCTTGTCCGCGTGAGCATCTGTGCATGTACTGGTTTGCTTGGAGAGGATGGTGGCGATGATAGGAAGGACATTGTTTGACAGTTACATACAACATGATTATATATATTCATACGTCAAGTCATGTTATATGGTATAGTAATAATATAGTAAAACAAATTAATCTTACCCTATTTTTTTTAAATATTAAATAAATGGACTATGTATTTTTCTTAACACTATAAAATGTCCCCCAAAAGGTACATTATTGTGATGGTGTGGAGTGATGGCCAACTCAGTGGAGGTAACGTTAGCTATACAACAGGTTAGGCTGGAACTCTCACAGGTATGTCTGTTCAGTAACCTACCTCCATCTCCCTCTTTCTTACCATCATCCTTCCTGCCTTACTCTCGCTCATTCTTTTTCTCTCACTCGCACACCTGATGTTACTTGTTCCTGCCACTCTTTCTTAGACTCCCTTGCGGTCATTTCCCCCTCCAAACTTCATTCCCTTCATTCTTCTTGGATCCTTTACTTTACATTCTCTTTAATTTCTGTTTACTTCTACTATTGAACGCGGGGTTACATTTACCGAAACCGCGCTGGCGGGGCTAGGAGGGGAAGTTCGCAGAAATGAGAAAATAAATATGGAAAATGTCAGAAGCTTCCCGAGCATGCCCTCCCCCCTCCATTTTCGCGGGTAACCCTTTCTCCATCCCCCCACCCCACCTCCTCAAGCCACGAGTATATAAACAGCGGAGTAGTAAAGTTATCACAGTTTTCCATTTCTACGAATTTAGACTATAAAACTATCCCTCACCCCCTTCCCACTGTTTTTTTAGAGCACATTTGAGGAGGTGCGAAATTACTCACGAACCCAAGCCAGAGCTCTTTTTCGGCGATAGTTCATGCGGCCTCTCTACACACGTCATCACCTGTCACTACACCTGATATCATCGCTGAGGGAACTGCAAGTCTTATGTGGAAAAGCTTTATCTTCGCTCTCTCTCAGTTAACTTGCCAAATCTCCTCGCTCTCAGTTATGTCTGAAGGTGTACTGGTGTAAGAAGGATCTACTGGTCAAATCTCCTCACTCTCAGTTATGTCTGAAGGTGTACTGGTGTAAGAAGGATCTACTGGTCAAATCTCCTCGCTCTCAGTTATGTCTGAAGGTGTACTGGTGTAAGAAGGATCTACTGGCCAAATCTCCTCGCTCTCAATTATGTCTGAAGGTGTACTGGTGTAAGAAGGATCTACTGGCCAAATCTCCTCACTCTCAGTTATGTCTGAAGGTGTACTGGTGTAAGAAGGATCTACTGGCCAAATCTCCTCGCTCTCAATTATATCTGAAGGTGTACTGGTGTAAGAAGGATCTACTGGCCAAATATACTCACTCTCAGTTATGTCTGAAGGTGTACTGGTGTAAGAAGGATCTACTGGCCAAATCTCCTCGCTCTCAGTTATGTCTGAAGGTGTACTGGTGTAAGAAGGATTTACTGGCCAAATCTCCTCACTCTTAGTTATGTCCGAAGTTGGTGTACTGGTGTAAGAAGGATCTACTGACCAAATCTCCTCGCTCTCAGTTATGTCTGAAGGTGTACTGGTGTAAGAAGGATCTACTGGCCAAATCTCCTCGCTTTCAGTTATGTCTGATGGTGTACTGGTGTAAGAAGGATCTACTGGCCAAATCTCTTCGCTCTCAGTTATGTCTGAAGGTGTACTGGTGTAAGAAGGATATACTGGCCAAATCTCCTCGCTCTCAGTTATGTCCAAAGTTGGTGTACTGGGGTAAGAAAGATCTACTGACAACATCGACTAACCAACGTTGAGAAACTTATCTCATATTTAAAGGAAAATTGATCATACGAAAACAGGAAAATTACAACGCTGTTTCCTAATAGTAGGCCTTCAGTTCCTTCAATGATGATAACCAGTGTATAGATCTGACATATCGTTCAAATTTCACACACAGACTGTCCCGAAATGTATTCACTTCATTACAAGCACTAGCACATTCGTTATTTTAAGAGAATATCTTAAAACTATTTACGGTAATTAATGACATTACTTACTAAATTTTTCTCTAACTCGCAAATTACTGCAAAACTTTTAATATTGTTCCTAAATTAAATAATTTATTAAGGTTTATATGGGAGTGAGTAATTTATGTACACCCGTTATTATTTGTTTCAAACTTACATATTATCTTA
The DNA here is from genome assembly GCA_902155825.1 of Timema genevievae. Taxonomy (NCBI): domain Eukaryota; kingdom Metazoa; phylum Arthropoda; class Insecta; order Phasmatodea; family Timematidae; genus Timema; species Timema genevievae. The sequence continues at coordinate 30,312 of CABFWO010001225.1, forward strand.
CACATTTCTGGTTTTATATAAGCCTATATGGTCATACGTCGATGCTAGTATCAACATTGCTTCAAGCGCGGGAGTTTCACAGTCAAAGCTTCCATTCACGCTCACATTAGGAAATATTGGATCACTGCTGTGTAGAGTATTTTAGGAAATACAGCTCAAATTTCATAGAACGGGCCTTTTAGAAAATACAAACATCTCTAGTTGAAGTTAACATTGATGACATGTTACTATCTTATTCTTGTTAGTTTATATGAATTGATAATATCTACAAAAAAATGACATGGCTTGACGTATGATAATAAAATTGTTTTATTAACTTTTCTAGACCAGCTTTGATGGTCGAATGCTCTAAGGCAAGGGTCGGCAACAGGTATATCGCAATCGACAGGTCGATCTCGCAGAAATTTTCAGTTGATCACGTAAGAAAAATACATCGTCACAAAAAGGCAAGCTTACCTTGTATTATTCCACTATGGTACAGCTTAAAAGATAGGGCTTTAGCGTATTCAGTCAAAGTTAGATTGCTACCTCTCAGGGTAAATAGAGTGTAGATTTTATTTATTTTAAGTATTTTCTATAAAGGCAGACATAAGTAATGGAAGAACTATTGAACTTAAGGAATAAATATAAGATTATAGAAAACGAAAAGAATTAAAAGTAGAGTGGCGAAACGTAAGGTGATCGTGGGAACTTTGATAAATGTATAAGTCGATAGGATCCAAAAAGGATTGTCGACCCCTGCTCTAAGGCGTTACTTTCTCGGTAAACTTTACTGCCAATGATGGGGAGATCGGGGTTCGAATCTCAGTCGGGTGTACTGAGGGTGGTTTTTCCTAAATGGCTGTATACTTTTCCTCCACTCAAATGAGGGCATATTCCCTCTAAATTCAACCTTACTCATTCGATTATTATTATCATTATCACCGCGTCTTACTATCCGTTCGGGTTATACGCACTTACGCTAATGTGCGATGGTAAGGTGATTGTGAGATGAAATGGAGGACCTACAGTTTAACGTGGAATCCGAGCCACGGTGGAGGCCTGGCATTCCTCACATTCACAAGTTGTGATTAATACACGTCTTGTCAAAGGTGAAGGAAGGGTTTGGCAATCAGATAAATCTGTGCCAGGACCGAGGATTGAACCCCGGACCCCCAGCACAGAAGTCTGATACTTTACCCCTAGACCGCCAGGTCATCTACTAACACATTAAAGTAATTAATATACGTGTGTGCTACCCTAATGGTTAGTGAAACTCAGTAATATATATATATATATATAAAAGGGGTCATACAATCGACTGCAACAGAGTGTGATATCTATACTTCAACGCCATGACACGTCCATCTGTCCCTGGAACTGTTTCCAAGCAGAGGATGACGGAAGACCCGCTGTGGCACGTGCTCCAACATCTCGGTGGGTGGAGGGTGGAGGGAGTACTGGTCACGTTGGGGAGATGATAGTGCGTCTCCCAGGATTCCAGGAGATCACAGGGACCCCTCAGGTACTGGAGTTACGTGGCGTGGTCCCGGGGGAGCCGGGATATACCGGGTTTAACGTGCGAGTTTGTCTTGTGGAGATTCGATCCCAACAGAGGGAGGAGGCGTGCTCTTAACGTGGAAGAGAAAGCGAGTATTTTTTTGCAGATTTTAAAACAATTTACCATGACACAAATAAAATATTACTTCAGGAGATACGTCTCGTTTAACATTTTACCCACAGTAATCTCGACAGTTTCGAACATCTCTCAAGAATAAAGTGGGACATTTGATAAGAGATTTTTCTCATAATTTAAAAGGTTTCTCTCCATGCCCATGTCAAATATTCAATAACTGTTGGTACTGTTAAAATTAGATTAACCAGCTTCAGTGGTCACGTGTTCTAACGCGCTACTCTCGTGTTAGACTAGACTACCGAAGACGGGGAGATCGGGGTTCGATTCCAATCGGGTGCACTGATGGTGGTTCCCCCTAAATTGTTTTCCACTCTCCTTCCACGGAAATGTGAGTTCACTTCCTCTCAATTAAACCCTCCTTATCCCTAAACCATTAGTGTAATTAGTACATAAGCGTATAAAACGAACGGGTAGTAAGACGTGGCGTTAAATAAATAAGTAAATTAAAAAAAATTAAACCAATCGTAATTACTGAAGAAATATTTTATTTATTTTGGTTTGACATATTTTTGCTTTAAATACTTTTAAAAAAAACTTACCTTATCTTTATTTCCCTTCCACCCCCCTCATGGGACTAAACTAGTCGAGCAGAGATTCCTAAACGCCTAAAACTAGTTGGGTTTATAACGTTCCTGGGAGGGATCTGTCCGGCAGTAGGAGGACAAACAGGGGACGGAAAAACCAAACGACGATACAATTTGCATTTTGACCCCCACCCTCCGTTTTAAATGACATAATTCTATTAACAAAAAGATGACCTGGCGGTCTAAGGTTAGACTTCTGTGCTGGCGGGTCCGGGGTTCATTCCTCGGTCCCGGCACAGATTTATCTGATTACCAAACCCTTCCTTCAACTCTGAAAAGACATGTATTAATCACAACTTGTGAATGTGTGGAATGCCAGGCCTCCACCGTGGTTCGGATCCCACGTTAAACTGTAGGTCCTCATCATCTCACAATCACCCTACCATTACACATTAGCGTAAGTGCGTATAACCCGAACGGGTAGTAAGACGCGGTGCTAATAATAATATCAAAGATCCAATCTACGTTCCTATACCAGTAACGATTCGTTTCACGGGCATTTAGCTCTTGGTAATCAACTGATATAGATTTGTACTTTTCATAGTAGAGATTGTCAACTTTTAAGTAGTTTTCTAGTCTAAATATGTATAGAATCATAAACAATAGTTTTGTGTACACACCTAACTCGTGTAGGCTTACTGTTAAAAATTCTGTCAATATTCAATCTAAGCTTCAACATCCGATTGGCAATCTCTCAGCCACCCAGGCAGCACCTTAAGTGTTTTACTTCGTGGGTAAGGCGTCTATAATGATTTGTAAAGAGCGTACGATCTTGGGTTTGACGGTGAATGAGAGGTTGCTGAAGTAATTTTATCCGAGCTCCAGAATACAATCATTTCAGACATTCCTCGTCGTAGGAGCGTTTCTTTTCATTTCCATGTCAGCCGATGACGCACGTACTGTTTGTATCGGCACGCACCCTTTGTACCGGGTGCGAAAACAAAGTAACAACGGCCCAGAAGGAAATCACGAGGGGGAACCGTTTTCCAATGTTGCAAAGTAACACCGTTAGAGGTGACGTAGCACTTTCCAACACGTCACTTTCTAGAAGAAGAGAGAAAAAAAAACCTTTGTGTTGAGAGGATGTCATGGGGCCCCTCGATTTATATACTCGCTGATACAACTGCCAAGAAGTTACATACATCTAGTCACTTTTATAACTGTCAGGCACACTTCAATTCTCAAAGGAAGAACCTTAACTGACAGCTAGATAAGTTACTAGATCTACTTTCATGCGGCCATACGTCAATTCATTTTTTAGGACTGCGTCTTACTAACTTTTCAGGTTATATGATCAAGTCATGTTATCTGTTAATATCACTTTTGATATTAACAAAAAATAAAGTAACAATCATATTATAGTGAAATTTTACAAATGTTGATCGCAAACAAGTGTGTTTGTATTTTCTAAACGGCCCTACCTATGAAAATTGGATTTTACCTACCAACCTTATCGTTTAACGTGCTATGGTCTCGGCGCCAAGCACCCCTGGACAGCGAGGCTCAGGGCAGTTTCTAGGTCGGTACCTAAAAAGCTCCAACCCCTGCATCTCAAAGGGTGATATGATCCGGTTCAGGCCGGGAGGCGAGAATCAACTCCTCCCCCCTTTACAGTCACTCACTGGTTGGACCAGCACTGGGGACTGTGCCTTCCACCTATCCAGGGTGTACCTACCAACGTGGGACAATCCCACAATACAGAATTAATTATTGACACTAGTTGGTTTGCTACGTTTTGTATCAATCAATCAAAACAGTAACAATCGCCACTTGTTTTGAACTGAAATAGTGAAAACTCGTACATTTAGTTATGATTTTCACCGCAGATGAGCGGTGGTGTCCCAATTCTAGAGACAGTGCTGCCGCACTGTGGTGATCATGGCGTTAGTAATTATCTCAGACAAGACGTAGTTATTCAATGAACATCTCTACTAATTCAATCTAATTGATCAAATGAAAATAAACCAAAATGTAAGAAGTAATAGTTAGTAAAATACTTTCTTTTTTTCTTATGTAAAGAGTTACGGTACGTTGTGCAATAATTTACCCCACATAATATTTATCAAAATTGCATTAATTTTTATTTTAGGGGATTTATCTTGACTTTTGTAGTTTTATTGCTAGATACAAAAATAAAGCATTCTTTTCTAATCGTTCTATATCCCCTGGCATGATGAGGATGTTTTATATTTTGTAGCAGAATATCTATATTTCTAGGCAAATGTATTTTCTTAAATTAAATAATAAAATTAAAATTTTTTTGTGTCACAGTTTAATTTTCTTCTTGATATATCCCTGTCTATCCTACACGAGTAACAAAGAGTTTAACATTAATATTTTCTTCTGTTTTGAATATTTATTTCCAGGAAAAGTTTACTTTCCTTTCAGTATAGATATTTCCAACATGTTTTCTTGACAAAGATTCAACTTTGATCAATAAAATGAAAATAAGATCAACTCATTGAGAACATTTAACATATTTTTACTCACAGAGCTTACATTATATTGGACAGTATATTATTCAAATAAATTAAATTAAGAATTGTATGGAATACTGAAATTCCATTTTAGAGTATTGGCGCAGAATATGTAGGTATGTAAAAGTCTAAAATTTAAAAAATAAATTTAGAGAACATCAAATATAATAATTATCATAATAAAGTTTCATTTAGCTGACATTTTAAAATACATTTAAAATATAAGTTATTTGTTAATAGTGTTTTGTAACATAATATTTTTCTTTAGATATTAAATATACGAGTAACATTTAGTTAACTGCTTATTCATTTAATGCATTTACGTCATTGAGTGTTTGAATTTTTATGTTTATTTCATAAACCATAGTTTAGTTTGTTAATACTAACGCTTAGTTTAACAATTAAAAAAATTGCACATATTTAAAGGGAGTATTAAGTTTAATAAACAAGCTTAGTTCTATCAACATATAAAATTTGCCTAATTTAGCAACAAAGTTTTAATTTTTATTTAAAATTTGAACATCACAGTATATTTTTTGACAGGTACATATATACACATATATTTTAATAATTTACTGAAGTAACCAGAATCTATTTTAAGGAAAACTTATTTAAGAAAGTTTCAACTATTTGATTCTCTTAAAAAAAATTAATAAAAATCAACTTGTGCACACCACTTTTTGTAACCAATTTTTAAAAAGGTCCATTCGTTAAATAACCACAAATCAACAAACTTTTTTTAACAATTCCTTTGATGTTTTGTTTGCTATAAAAGTAAGAGTTAAACTTTCAAAATGTCATGTGTGTAGTTCTAAGCTCTCATTTCCAATATAATTATTCTAGCTTCTTCACATCACTAGCACAGTTTACCTTCATGAAATATTTTCAAGTATAAACATGTCTTGAACTTACATTTTTGAGATCTGCAAGCAAGCAATACATTCCAATAGCTGACAGATTAAATGTGTGTGGTACTTGAGAAAAGACTTCTAAATACTTTCAAAATGTCGAACTAGCACTATTATAATGGAAAACTTATCTCCTATTGAGGTACAGTGACAATATATTTGTAGAATATGTAGTGTGTAAAGAGAATAGTCTTTCACACAAGAAGAGTGTAAACAAATATTGAAGATTTTTATATTTGTAATTTTGATCATTTAACTTAGCTATATACCTTTTTAATTGCTTAATTATAAGTTTATATTTTAATTTAACTTGCAAATATCAAATTTAATAAAAGGGTTTGTTTACTCTAGATAAATAAGCTGTATTTATAATCTTGGCTAGCTATTTTACTAATTTGAGTTTTAAATAAAGAAATAGCTCCTCCATGTGTGTGTATCTATTCCTAAATAGCGGAAATAATTTAAAATTACAGATGCTGTTGAATATTTTACTTACTACATGAACAATCTGACAACTCACAGCGTTGGATAGTATTATACGAATTATTAGTGACAGGCGAAGGAATCTAACTGCTTGGAAAGATATATTTAGTTGAAAATATATATAATATATCATCATCATTAGATTCATAGATTATGTAATATAGAAAATTCTATTATATTCATAGTTAATTACATTTTATAATTTTTCTAAATAAGTATGCACTTGCGGGAAAAAATTTTATAACTGTAAAAATATTCCATTACTACTCGATACAAAATTGTCTAGTTCACATTAATATGGCAGTCTGTGTTAGTGAGAAGATTTCGGAGACATATTTTAACGTTTTAAAATAGTACCTCTAAATATGTTAGCTTTCATTTTCTAAATTGTGTTCCCATTTCTAAGACGTAACCATTTCTGGATAACTTTAGCACCGTTAACATTATGTAGCCATGTAAATCGCTAGTAGTGATAGTTTAATTAATCTAGATATATTGAGGATCTTACTCAAACAATCTTTTTTGAAAACTATTATACTGAGTAGCTAAAGTTTAAAGCTATTTTAATGTTTAGTGAAGAAGGTTGATATTGCTATTCTATCCAAAGGAAGCGTTACATATTATTTGACAAATATTTTATATTACTTATTAACATTTGTCTCTTGGTATCGTTTTAGATATGCAATATGAAAAATACATTTTATTGAAATCATTACTAAACACTCAACGTACAACAAAATTTAAATAGTAATAGTTGAAAATCCTGGTCAGTTTAAAAAAAATTACAATGGGTTTTAAAAAGATCACATTTCTAAAAAAAAATACAAATTTAAACGTAACTTATTTTAAATAATATTTAATTTATATAGATTTACAAATCTTTATTTTTTATGAATCAGTTGGTTTAAACATTTTACCAGTTTGGGTACCAGTATATTACTTCTGTTCTCGGTTTCAGATTCCTTTTGATAACATATACTAACTTTAAATCAATCGTTCAAATTAATTGTCAAATTCAAACCACAAACAAATAGCTCACCATTTGTTTAGGGAAAATAAAATCCATGGGTAACTAAGTAAACTAAGTTTAGCTTTTGTAAAATTTGTCTGTAGAAAACTAGGAATTATAGACGTAACTTAAGTTGGCCCACCACATTGCTGAATTTTTTTTATCTGTACAATCGTTTGTGCTTTATTTGTGTTCATATGTGCCTGAACATGAATATATGTGCTTTAAAATTAGACCTTTAAGATAACATTTAATATCACGGGCCAGCTTGAGCTCAAATTGACCCGCCACATTAAATGTTCTCCAAAGGTCTAATTTTAGAGCACAAGTGTTCATGTTCGGGCACATATGAGCACAAATAGAGCACAAATTATTGAACAGAAAAAAATCGGAAATGTGGTGGGCAAAATTGAGTTACGTGAACTATAGGCCTTTACATTTTATGGTATGTAATTACTAAGGCAGAACAGTTTTACCTGAATCCATTTTTTTTAAAACGGACTGAACCATGACTTTGATGATCATAACAGATTCCGGTTCTAAATAGAAGAACCAACACAATATTTGTTGAGTTTTATTTTAGAATATAAACCTTTCCAAGCATAAAATGTTTTACGAATACAAAAATGTGTAGGGTAAATAAGGGGTAAAGGTAATAGAAACTCAAGGTATACTTGAAATAAAAATACAAAACAAAATATTTTTGTAATCAAAATTAACGTTTAAATTTATTTATTTTTCAATGTATTCAACATCGTCGATTTTTCGTGTAATACTTTGTACTCATCTTAATTTCCAATTACAAAACAAAAAGTTTACGAAAAAGGAAACAAAACGTTAATAATAACATTTAAGCTATAAATATGAGAAAGAAAAAGAAATCAAATCATAAATATGGGAGCATATTCGCGCAAAACAATATTATTAACTTATATTAAAACTTTTTTTACATTGGCAGTATCTCAACTATACAAAACAAAACAAGATAAAAATGAATATTGTACATAAAAAATATAGAATGAAAGAATAGTGAAAACAACTTAACATACAACTTAACCTAATCTGGCACACACGTAGTTCTTCTTTATATTGTCTGGTCATCCTTAAAATAGGTATCGACCCAAAACTGGTAAAAGGGAATGAAGGAAACAGTTCAGTTTCGAAAGTCGATTTGAAGATTCTGAACACAAATATATCATCCACATGAAATAATTACAGATCGTTACTAACACAATTTTTTTTTTTAATTCAGCTTTGTAAAGATTAAATAAAACAATCAAAAAGGTTTTACTATTTTAAATGATAGAAAGTTAAAATATATAGTTTTTCTAGTTTTTAATGTAAATATATAATCTGATAATTACGATAAACATAATATTGATAAGTATGTAATTTTTTAACGAAATATTTTAATCTGATAAAATATAATTTTATAAATTGTTTGTGAATCACTAAATTTAAGACATAAAGAAGAATGTTCTCAAACACAAAATGCTATGGCCAATCCTCAATAATTATTACTGCTATGTCTATAGACAAATGTTCTTGTAGATTAAAGATACAATCTCACATCATTGTGATACAACAGGTTTTTGAAAAATAGACTTATGAGTAGGTGTAACGAAACATTGTTTACATAAAAATACACTTTTCACTTAAATAGAGATTGGAATAGCTTGAATAAATAATGTAGTCTATAATTGTTTTAAAGTGTTTCAGTAAAACGTGTCGAATAAAACAGGCAAAATAAAACCTATTCATTCATATAATCTAATAAAGATGACCACATTCAATGGTACAAATCTATCTGCACAAATTAAACCTAAAATTATACATATTTAAAAAAAACTAGATGAAGTTTTTTAATAATTACATATATTCATATAAACATTTTTTTAATTATTAATGTAAAAATCACACTGAACTGCAGCAAGGCAGTGTTTATCTAAAAATAAATAGTGAACCCATCTTTGATGGCAAGTCAAAATGTTTTGTTTTCAACTAATTATCTAGCAGCTAATAATGCCCTAATTCTTGATTACTGATTCAACCATGAAAAACTTCTATTCTCTATTTACAATTTGTATGTGTCATTCCTCAGCACAACTTAATAACTTAATTAGACGATCACACTTTAGTCAACATTCTTTGTGTACTATCCAGTGGTGGCTTGCAAAATGTTTTCAAGGTAGATACAACTTTTTATTTTTAACATTATTACCTTTAACACCATGGATATTAATACATTAGTCTAAGAGATGGGGATTAGGAAGATAGCCTAGTTTAGCTCGCCCCCATAACCGTTTAACCACTCTCTTGCAAACCTGCCGTCTCATACAGCCTGATCACTGGTGCAGGTATGTCTATGGAGACTTGCAAGACTAAAGTACTACTGAGAGATATTATACATTGTCAGTAAAACATCAGGTGGATGAAGGACTTATAGATAAGTGTCTTAAACTAACACGTGAATTGAAAATCCACCTTGGAAACTAGTCCCACGCCACCTAAATTCACCTTGTAAACTAGTCCCACGCCACCTAAATTCACCTTGGAAACTAACTCCATGCCACCTAAATAAACCTTGGAAACTAGTCCCACGCCACCTAAATTCACCTTGGAAACTAGTCCCACGCCACCTAAATAAACCTTGGAAATTAGTCCCACGCCACATAGATCCACCTTGAAAACTAGTCACACGCCACCTAAATTCACCTTGAAAACTAATTCCATGCCACCTAAATAAACCTTGGAAACTAGTCCCACGCCACCTAAATTCACCTTGGAAACTAGTCCCACGCCACCTAAATCCACCTTGGAAACTAGTCCCACGCCACCTAAATCCACCTTGAAAACTAGTCCCACGCCACATAGATCCACCTTGAAAACTAGTCACACGCCACCTAAATACTATTTGGAAACTAGTTCCACGCCACCTGAATCCACTTTGGAAACCAGTCACATGCCACCTCTGTAATTTCCCTACGACATTCCCACTTTACCGGCAGAAGATAAGGTTTTGTTTCTAAACCAGATATCGTGACTTACGAATATCTTGTCATCTGCATGACTTAAAAATTAACATAAACAAGACCTTTTCAGTCCATTTGTAGATAAGTTTATGATTAGTAAAATAAACTGATGTAAATAACTGGCATAGTTAATCTTTCCAAAAAAGAAAAATTTAAATAGGCTGATTAGTAAAATTATATTTAAAAAATCACTGGCCACTTGTATTTGGCACAAATGTTATGAAAATTATGGCATTAACTTATAATTAAAAGGGAGAAAACCGTAGGTTTTATATTTTTATTTTAATAGAAGTAATAGTTTACTTGTTTTCAACTTTATGATTTCAAAATCTGTAGCCTTCAAATCAATTTAATTGAAGTAAAAGTCACATATTTAAATATTCCATTCAAGATTACGAAATGGCATACTTATATCAATATAATTTATAAGCTAGAATTGGAAATATTAAATATATTCCTTTGGCTTTATATAATAATTTTTGAAATTGTATTAAGTATTCATGGAAATATAAAACAAAATTATTTCCTGGATTTACAAATTGGCTATCATTTAAGTTTCTACAGAACCAATGATGAGACATGAACCAATTGAAACTAAATTTAAAAAAATAGTTGTACCATGTTGACGAGGAGTCACGCGGGGCCCTGTGCACAAGAAATAGTCTTTAGCAGTAAATTACTCCACACAAATAAAACTCTGTCTTATTGGAGGAGATACTCATAACAATGTAATACACCAACAATTAAAAATTATTACACTGCTATAATGCAAACAATTATTATATTATAAACGCTTATTTAAAAAAATGTGTTAATGATATTGTGCTAGAAGCAATTATCAGTTACTTCGTTAAAATTTATTCTCTTCAAGGTGCGGCAGAATGGGGCGCGAGTAATTTTACAGTTACATTTTTTTTGGCCAGAATAAATCAAATTTTTCTCCAGTAGCAACATAGAGTTTAACTTTCTTCACACGGTGACCTGAAAATTCCTTGAATATTTATCAATGGTATTTTGAAATTTAATGACAGCTTTTTATCTTCATTTAAAAAGTTTGACAGATAATGCCACAATGCTCATGAGAGATATTCACGAACTGTTGATATCACCATGTGAAGAAAATTAAACTCTATGTTTGTACTGGAGCAATATTTTAATTATTTTTGGGGAAAAAAGTTTTGCCATCAAACACTTTTAATACTCGTACAATATTATTAATTCTAGTATTTGGAAAAATATGACTTATTTCGTTGGTAAATTGACAAATTAAAAAGAAGGTTTATCAAGATTTGAAAAAACAACATTCACGTATGTATTTGTTTGGTTGGACTAAATACCGATGTTAGTCATTAATTTAATTATTCTGCTTTGAAATATGTACACACTGTTTACCATGGACGATAGTAAGCTCACCTTGCTTGATTCCACTATGGTGTAGCGTCATAGCGTAATCAATCAAGGTAGTACTTCTACTTTAACTGTAAACGAAGCGTACATCATAGAGAATTATATCATTTTTATTTTTGAAATACAAAATTATTCAAATCAATGACATAAATTAGGGAATAATAAGCCTACTTTACATTCTGATCAAACTAAGAGTTTGATTTAATTGACACATTTTCATAGCTAAGCCATGTGTGGAGACAGTGTTCCCCCCACCCCTCCTCCCAAACTGACACACATGTCGCGTGACCTCGCTTGCTCGATCGATATCAAGGTCCCTCCCTTCCCCTGGGATGTCGACAACACGGTCAACAGTCTGTTGCGTCCACCCACGCTTGACGTCACGCAACAACGATTGTAATAATAATAATAGTAACAGCCGAGATCGCACTCCAGTTTCATGTTCCCCGTACCACTAATAAGAGAAGGCGATACTTTCACGATTCGGATTAAAAATCAACAACGTTCGCGCTTTAAAGTCTGTTGTCTGATGTTATGGGAGCTGACTTCAAGTCTAGAAGTATCTGGTTTGATCCCGAGAAGGGTAATAAATGGGGTGGACACAAATAATTTCTCCCCACCCGAGTTTGTATTCGTCTCACTGAGCTATTACCAGGCCTGAGGCTTGCCAGATGCATTCTAATAAAGTTAATATGATATGGATAAAGAAGGATGAACTGAGATGAAATGTATCCAAATTCGCATAGAAGAAGAGTAGGAAACCATTTATTAAAAAAACTCAGTACATCCGTCTAGGATTCAAATCCCCTGACCTGTCAATCACCTGAAACTCAAACACGATGAGCCTGATCTGATCCGCGTGACCATCGATTCGGGGTTTGGGTTAGTTTCTTAGTGCTACATGCTGGAGTGCAAGCTTTAGTCAGCTTGTAAGTCGTGTGCTGATGTAGCTCTGTGTTTCTTGTTACTAAAAAAGGTGAGAGATGCTTTTTACCATCCAATCAACAATCAGAACATAGAAAGTCAAACCAGTATTTTAATTTTAAATTTAAAATTTTATTCGGTTGGAGTTCGGAGTAGAGGTTAGTTTAATTTCTCAAAGTGATTTTATTCCAGAATTATCAGTTGTAAGACTGTCCTATATTTGGGACTGCAACTGACCAAAGATTATATTTATATTTGATTTAATTATTTGAAAAAGTAAATTTTAATTAAAATATAATTTTAGTTCAAATCTCTGGATGCTCTAGAAACTCCCTTTCTCAATGGATTTAATTGCTTGTAATTAGGAAATGAGTTACGTATAACCCGAATGGGTAGTAAGACGCGGTGCTAATAATAATAATTAGGAAATGAGCGCCATATTTTAACTAAAATTTTTATTCTCAACCAAAGTAAGTATTTCTGTCCATAATACGTATAAAAGTTTAAGAACCCGAATTTTTCAAAATCAAATATATGAATTATACTTTAGTTTTAGCAAAACGTTTCCATAACTGTTTGACTAATTAATGTGATCGAGTCATAGATCATATTTCCTGTTTCACTCCAACTTTGTAACGCACTTACTAAACTCTCCATTATTTTTCCTTCTTTCGCCTAACAAAAGAATAATAGTTAATTATAAATATACAACAAGCCTCTTTTAGATGGTAACAGTACAAAAACACAATATATACATAAGGTTGAAGGGAGGGGGGAAAAGAATGAGATTGAAGGTCAGTATTTTTACGCTTTTTATAGTAAAATATTTCTTAGACAAAAAACATTGTTTCAGTAGTTACGTTTATGTTAATGCTCTACACATAATATTATCCACAGTTCTTGAATATTTGTCATATGCGTTTGAACATAAAACTTTTTAAATTAAGGTAAAAAGTATTTGTCAAATTCAGCGAAAAAAAAATGTTCAAGAGTAATATATGTGGAAAATTAAACTAAACATAGCTTATGAAACAATATTTTATCTATTACAAACAATATTTTTTGCTGTAAGACTGTACAAATAAGGAGTTCAACCCATGTTGTGTTTCAGCTGCCCCCCCTTATCCCCCAACAGGTCAAATTGAAAGGCTTACACAACGTGAACAACTTAATTTTCGCCATTAAAATGATGTTCTTACATCTCACTTTTAACATATGGACACCTAGAGATACAACAAAATATTGGATTTCTTCAGTTTAAAAAAATGTGAGGTATTTCACGAAATTAAATGGCCTTTTTTTCAGAAATGGGAAAAAGTATATGAAAGTTTTGAATATATTATTTTCAATGAACAGCGTTTTTAAAATATGTACAGTGATTTTAGAGCAATATTTTATTATATTTTTAAGAGTTGATGCCAAAGCATACAGAAATATTCAACATTATCTTCGAGGAGACAAATATGGGTTTGTTATATTTTAAATTTAATATATGTTCATTTAGAATAATTTACTATATCTTCACAAAAATATATAAAAATGATTATTTTTAAGCAGTAACAAGCACTTAAATATGTAAAGAGCATGTGAGCTTGATATTTTTAATATGAGAAACACATCACAAAATACTCTATAGTTAGAGATAACAAATATTAGTAATACTGAAATAGTGGGTTTTGTAAATGAAGTTATATTTCGGGGGTAAAATATATTTGAATAGTTGAATAAACTTGGAAATATTTGTATTCGAGACTGTGCATTTTACAATATCAAGCGATTTAAAAAAAACTTTGTTGTGGAAAAATAGTTAATTCACGGGAGAAAATTTAACTTTCATTACACTCATTTATACAAATTAATGTGAATAGCTTAGGATAACAGCCAAGTTTTCAAAAATACTCAGAATTATAATTTGTCTAAAAATGTGTGTGAAAAATAGCCAAACCGAACCTGCGGCTGTTTATTTTACTTTAACAACAACCAAATATTTATAGCCCCACACCATAAAAACATTGTTAAATGTGTTTTTTTAAGACAAAATTACACTCAACGATTCCAATAAATAGCAATGTACGTACTACTCTCACAAATGACCATGTAGACAAAGGCGTAAGACTCGTTTTGTTTGATTTGGCGGTGATAAGGAGTCTGGGTTTCGGAGGAGATCTGGGTGAGCTGAAGTAGTTTTATTATTGTCACTGCTCATCTGGACCACACGTATGTGAACTAGCTATGCTAGTTGTTAGGGACGAAGAAGGGTGAATTTAGAGGAAGTGTACTCGCATTTGCCTGGAGTGAGAGTGGAAAACCAAGTTTTTCATTTGATGGCAGGTATTTTTTTTTTTGCTTACACAAGGTGTTTTGACGTACTAATGGAAATATTGAAAAGGTTACTAAATTTAATTATGTTATTAATATTTTAGACAGCTCCACATACTTGTAATAATTATACACATCCCTATATTATCCGATTGGGGGCCTATTGCATTACTGGGAAACTGTGAGATCAATCAGTTTTAAGGCATTTTAATTTTAATTTTAATTTTTTGAGTAGTGAATGAGTGTTAAAATAATGAGAAAAACCATTAGAAAATAATTAAAACTATTTTGTTTGAACCTGCAGACATCTTTTTACAGCTAATAAGTGTTTTGAGGATTGCATTTGTGAACTTAAGGGGTGGATACAGATATAATAGCAGGAGCTTAGTTATCATTTTGAATCAACAGAGTTTGACAATTTAGACGCCGGAAGAGTAAATGTTGAAGGTAAAATATTTTTAGGAAATGTACCAGAAATCGCATGAAGATGAAAGTACAAATCATTAATGGAAGGAAAAAAACTTCCAGGCTACTTGTCCGGAATTGGAAACCCGGGTATCTGGATCAAAATCGATCACTCTAGTGCTGATCTAATTCCATAGATATATATATATATAGTATTTTTTAACTGTTTTTTTTTAAATATTAATTTGTGCTTCAGTATTATTTTGGTAGGAATAACCCTCTGACCCTCTGCGTCCGGTGGAGCTCACAAGCGTGACATTATCCTCAAAAAGTGAGAAGGGAAGTATTTAGATAGTGAATATTTACTTTTTAATTAAAGTGTTCATTTTCAATTTACTAATCGTCTAATAGTTTCGGTTTTCTGATATGAAAAAAAAGACCTTTCAGAAGTCCCTTCCAAGTCAGGGTAGACATGATTTACAGTAGGGGGGATAGGTATAGTTTGGAGGAAATGTTAAGGCTTTTGCATGGAAGGAGAGTGGAAAACGCCATATTAGTACACCGAACCTCCTCATCAGCATCAAATCATAACAATACGAGACTACCGCCTTAGGCCACGTGCAAACCAGTTAATGGAACAAATAGTTTCAACAGTATTCATCGGGATCGTTGAATTAACAGACTACGTAACAATATAAAAAAAAGAGTTACATTTTATCTGTTCATTTCATGCTTTAGAAAAATACAACAGCAATATCAACAATATTTTATACATACAAAAAATTGAGATTGTATTTAATAAGAGATTTCGAAGGAGTTATAACGATATTAACCATTCACAACCATCATATATCTAGATAAACAATTAACTACACTTTTCAAATAATAAATACACCAGGGTGATTTATTCACAAACCCTCTCCCAGGGATTATATTCTTTGTTTGGTGATACAACATTGGCAGAGAACAAAACCAGAGACACTTGGCTACATTCCCTCTACTTACAATAAGAATATAACCAGGGACACCAGGTTACATTCCCTCTTCTTTAGACAAGAATAGAACCAGGGACACTTGGCTACATTCCCTCTAATTGCGATAAGAATAGAACCAGGGACACCTGATTACATTCCCTCTACTTTAGACAAGAATAGAACCAGGTACGCCTGGTTACATTCCCTCTACTTTAGACAAGAATAGAACCAGGGACACTTGGCTACATTCCCTCTACTTGCTATAAGAATAGAACCAGGGACACCTGGTTACATTCTCTCTACTTGCGATAAGAACAGAACCAGGGACACTTGGCTACATTCCCTCTACTTTAGACAAGAAGAGGAAAATGTAGTATTTACAATTTTACAAGATTTTTAACAAATGTTTTATAGAAAAAGATTTTCTTGGATAATTATTTGAGCATTTATTTTAATATGAAAACCCTAAATTTATTTTAAAATATATTTAGAGAAATGTGGGTAAATTTATCATATCACGAGATAATAAAGAGGGATGTGGGGTATCGGGAGGGGGGGGAGGAATTTACGCAGCACCTTCAAGTTTCCACTGATTGCATTCAAAACAGACAGTAGGGTCTTTCCGTTTCGTTTGCTAGGCTCACCACAGTGGCTTCGCACCAGAACAACGAACCAAACTTCTCTTTTCTCAGTCATTCTCTTTGCTCGAAGTGTCCATGGGGGAGTGAACAGACAGGGAGCCGAGTGCTTGGGAGGGTGAAAGGGGGGCTGACAGTTCTAGGCCCCCCACCTCCTGAGAAGGAGGAGGAGGCTCGTACCTCGCGTGAGTCCTCATGTGTCTCGTGATCATATCCCTCCGACACGCGGCGTAAGGACACTGAGGGCACTTGTACGGTTTTTCTCCCGTGTGCGTCCTCTGGTGGGTGGAGAGATGGTCAGACCGTGAGAACACTTGTCCACACACCCTGCATGTGTACGGCTTGACCCCCGTGTGCAGGCGCATGTGACGCGTCAGCATGTCGCTGCGGGCGAACGAA
Organism: Timema genevievae; assembly: GCA_902155825.1. Taxonomy (NCBI): domain Eukaryota; kingdom Metazoa; phylum Arthropoda; class Insecta; order Phasmatodea; family Timematidae; genus Timema; species Timema genevievae. The sequence goes on from CABFWO010001225.1 coordinate 47,546, forward strand.
CGCTTACACACCTCGCATAGATACGCCTTGGCTGAAGCGTCGGCGCCCGCTGGCTGACGGCTCTTGTGTCGCGACGCCATGTGCTTGGCGAGGCGGTCGTGCAGGCTGAACATCTGTCCGCACACCGGACACACGTACGCCACGTCAGAGCCTGGCGGCATCTCCTCCACGACGGGTGACACCTCCAGGTTGTATCTGACGGCGACGGACTCCTTCGTCGTCGGTGAGGCGACGTCTCCCTTGACGACCGGGACGGAAACAGCCCCTCGAGGGGGAAGGAACCCCGGGGGTAGTAACTGAAGGGGTATCTGGTGCGGTGGGTCCAACGCGAGTGCGGGGGCAGAGTCGGAACTGGTGCTACTGCCCACTCGTTCCCTGCTGCCCTTCATAGACAGGTCCAAGGGGGAGTCCTGAGGGGTGGAAGTGTCAGACTCCAAGGAACTTCCTTTGCTCGGAGGGGGTAGCGTGAGGGGGTGTGGGCGTCCGTGATGCCGAAGCACTGTCGCCCTCTCTCCTGGAGTCACCCCTCGCTCGGTCCGTGCGTTCTCGAGCCACAAGGGAAGGTCGGAGTCCGAGTGGCTGCGTCGTCTGAAGATGTCGGGCAGGTACTTGGTGTTAAGGTAGTGCTCGAAGCTGTTGACTGGGACCGGAGATGGGGATATAGGCGTCATAGGGGACAGGGGAGAGGCGGGGAAGTACCTATCATGAGGGTGGGGGTGAAGAGGGTATCCCGAGGTGCAATGGGCGCAGGAACATCCTGGATACCGCGGCTGAGGGCTGAAATGTTGAAATTCCTCCTTTATCCTCAAGGGCGGGAGGGGAGGAGAGATGCAGGTGTTCCCGCCATCCAGTTCCTCCTCTATACTACTGTCTTTCAGCCTCAATGGGCTGACACTGATCTTGGGGGAGTCCGTCGTGGAACTGTGCGGGGACTTGTTGGATGAGGATGCTGGGCTGAAGACGTCCTCGACCTCTTCTCCTTCCTCCGAGATAGCCCCGCACTGCTGTTGCTGATAGCGCTCCCGGTCCATGCTGTCGAAACGGAACACCTCACCGAGTCGTGGTGCCATCTCTCGAGCCTCCTCTTCCTGCGTCGACGTCTCAGCTAACATTGACCGCGTCCCTACTCCCGCGACTGTCACCGCGCCCGACAAAGACACCGCCCCATTGCGCCCCTCAGGGTGCTCCACACCCCGCTTCGCCCCTACTAAGTCCTTAGCGAAGTGGTTATTGTTGTTGTGGTGGATGTTGTTGTTGAAAGGGGTGGGGGATTGGGTGCCCGAAGATGACACCTGCGTCGCCAGTTTGTCGACGACTTGACTCAGACGCTTCCTCTTGCGCAGTCTATTGTTCCTGTGATGATGATGGTTGTTGTTGGTCACCAAGGGGTGGTTGTTGTTGTCTGCATGCTGTCGTGGTGCGTGTTTGTGGAGGTCTACGGGCTCGACCTGCGGGTTCGTCGACGCCGCCGAAGTGGTTGACGTCGCCGTGGGTTCAACTTGGGTCTCGGCCATCGTCATGGGCCCGTCGTCCCGGCGCCTCGCCGTCCCTCGCCGTCTCCACCTCCTCCACCCCCGACGCCTGCCCAAGCTTACCACCGCCGTCGTCAGCCAATATCATCGCTTTGTTCACGGTGTCATGACTGTGCGGCCGGGAAGACACGGGTTTGACACCCGACGTTAGTGGGTTGTGCTGTGAAGAGGCGGCCACGCACCACCTGGAACAACAAACGGAAAACAAACGAACATCAGCTGGGTACTCTCATAAACGTTTGAGTGGGTGCTACCAAGGAGCAGAATATCATCAAGAATATTACATTTCAAACACTTCATGTAGTTCTTTGAAGTGCACTTCACAAGCGAGAGCGACTACGTTTAAAATAACTTTCCATCTTTTTGACAAACGTCCCAAATCTTGTCAAATATATTATTAACTGTGTAAACACTCTTCAAAATAGTTTCACTACAACTTTGCATATTCAAGTGGTAAATTATCAATAACTTGTGTATGTTAGTAAAGGAAGAGATATTTTGTATCTGAATTAATTTGAGGGAACAAACTTTACCATGTAAAGTAACTATTGATGAATCAAACATCAGTTTGAAAATTTTGAAATTATTATAAATTAACTAAATAGAATTGAGTTTTAACATATTTAGGTAATAAAAACTTATATATATGTAAGTAATGTTTAGTTTCTTAATTTAGCCTTTCTTGTTTGGTATTTAAAAAACTAGTGCTATCGTAATTTTATATTTATGGATGTTGCTTTTTGTTATTTTATTTGCGTTTCACTTTATCCCTAGTGAAATTATTTTCTAAAAATGTTTCAGGCATTTTGTATTTGAGGGAAAATGTACTAGAATTACATTTAAAAAATTGATAATTGTTAGCTCCAATCAATAAATAATATTTTATTTTATCACTCTTACAACATATAACAGTAAAGATACATTATTATTATTATTATTAGGTTTGTAATTAATTTGAAACGATGGTTTTGTTATAATTTTATTAATAATTTTAGCACCACGTCTTACTATCCGTTCGGGTTATACGCTTAAGCATTAATTACGCTAATGAGTTATGAATTGGGAGGGTTGAGTTAATACAATTTAAGGACAAATTTATTATTATATACATAATTTAACATAAAAAATAATCGAATCAAATCTATAGTTTATTTTTTGTTGATAGTATTATAAAGTACTGTTTTTTTTACACCGTGTCTTAATACTTGTTTGGTTTGTACCCTTTTTAATTAATTACACTAATGTATTATGAGCGGGATTGAACCTCGATTTCCTCGTCTTCGGCAATCTAATCTAACACGAGAGTAGCGTGTTTGACCATATGGCCACCAAAGCGGGTATAAAGTACAGTTACTAAACTATGGTAGCAACTACAAGCAGACAAATCCCATTACACATAAACTAATATCTTATAACATGTTTGGTTGATAAACTACTGTCTTGAATAGCTGTCATGTTGACAAGAGTTTATCAACATAACCTGAGCCGCAATGCATTTTGATTAGGAATATACCTGGACACAAACCCTGTGTATACTATTATTATTATTATTATTATTATTTTTACACTATAACACTAAGATGTTTATATGCAGAGAAGTATACAATGTGAAATGCTAGTGGAAATAGAAAAGTTGCAAAACCAGTACCTATTCAAGGTGGAAAATATCTCATCTCAGTTTACACATAACTTGATGGAAACTTGGATCTAACTGGTTTTCTTGGCAAATACATCACTTTTTAGCATTAAATACATTAATTATTCGATCAACATTAATTCACACATATATAGCAGGTGTTTATTCTGTCTCCATTAATAATAGTTGATTATAAACTAATTAATATAGTTTCTGAATGAACTTATGCAAGTTTTGAATACCTGCGGGATTCACTGCTAAATGTCTCTCTGTGTTCTTCCAGTCATTACTATAACTACTGATATAGTAAGGTTAGAAGTGTCACTTGTACTGTACATTAATGGTAACCTGAGTAGCTCAACTGATACAGCTGTGACGGATTAACTCTTGGCTTGACTTTGAGCCAGAATACTGAACAAACAACCAACCCTACAAGATATAAACGCATATATTTTGTATTGATAAATGTTGCTACCTTGGGTTAAGCTGAGTCACCATATGAAATACTTTTAAAATATGCATTTAAAAAAGATACAACAGTCAACATTGACACAGTCTGCCAATTATGACAGCTTGAGACCACGTGGCTTGGCTATTCCTATGTCTAACCGAAGTCACGTGCTAGGATCATGTGTTTAGAAAGCACTCGTTAACCTATTAAGTTAAAAATGAATCAAATCAAATGGAAAGAGTTTAAGATAAAGGCAGAGGGAGAGATAATCTAATAGACTCGCCTGCCTACCTCGTGTTTTACCTAGGCTGCCCCTCATGAGCAAGAAACGCATCCCGCCACGCTAGTAGATGAATCTCCATCACGCAGTCTCTATAATCACCTTGTGTTTGCAACAAATCGGATCCAAATTTCTTGCGGTCATTATTAAAAATAAGAGGTATCCAGTATATTCCCTAACTACATCGACACTAACGTCATTCGTTAAGGGTGGAATGGGGGGGCAGGAGTGAACAAAATCTAAAAAAAGAAATACCTTTTGATTGCCAGCTTATTTATTTTACGACTAAATATTTATTGTGGTACAAATGTATAATAGCGACGATGTTAACTGACACGTCATGTAACATTGTCTCAAACAGTTCAGTCCCACATAGATTTTGGCATGTTATCACCTGCCACGAGGAGATGTCAGCTCTAAAATGAGTCGCCTTAAGGGTACCGACTACTTTAGGGGAAATAACCTCACACCGCTGTATTTCTCATGGTAGTATCACTTGTGAAGCTTCCAAACCAGTCAAATAATCCTCAAGTCTCTTGAAATATGTTGTGACCCTGATATATTTGTTTGGATGGAATAATGCTTTTAAACATTTACTTCGATCTACAACTGCAACATTTAGTGTGAAACCTCCTTGAAAAAGAGTCAAGTTTCTTTTTTTTATTATTATTTTCAAAAATTATAAAACCTTAAATGTAAGGTTTTTAATATTTTATGGACATGTTGGTATATTTGACCTCAATTTTGGTTTGAATCATATTTTGAAATAACAAAACACTTGTAAAATAACGCGGTATTTGTGGACGTCTGCAACACGTCCTGGTTCACCGGTAGATGACCACCTTAAATAAAAGGATTGATTATCTCAATTAATATCGCTTTTATCGCAAAGTTTATCAAAAGCTTCATTTAAAGGGTAGTTATGAGGAAGGTTGAATTTAGAGGAAGTGTATTTGCATTTGAACGGAGGGATAGTGGAAAACCATTTACGGAAAAACACCCTCAGTACACACGATCAGTATTCGAACCACGACCTTCTTGTCATCAGCAATCCTGCCAATCCAGTATATTGTGAGAGCGATGCCTTATACCGTATGACCATCGATCCAGCTACCAACAGCATTACTTTGAAAATGTAATACCAGTAAAAATATATTCCAGATAAAATCTGACTAAATACCAGCGGGAGATTATTGCAAGGAAAGGACCCCCTTAAGCTTTGCGCTGAATTGTTTCGCTGACATTGATGGAGTATTCACATGGAAGAAGGAACTCAACGAGTGTATGCGCTATTTTTCTAGTGAAGGCGCAAATAAATTAAATAATCAACATAACAAATTGTGCCTTAAAAACACCAACTTGTTGATGGTATTTATGACACATAACATAATTTGAATACAACGAGCAATCTTTTGTTTCTCTCCCTATTCTGGTTTAGTGAAAAGGGAAAATAACTTTTTATGAAGAGCTTTGGTTCCATCCCAGGGAGAGTAACTAATAAGTCATTAAATAAGCTATTTGTGTTTAGATTTTTTACGTAACTCCAGGAGACAACAGATAATTTGTTATGTTTGTCAGGTATTAATGTTGTACTGGAATAAATAATTGGGCGTGGCTGAATGGCTTAAGTCGTTAGACTCACATCACATTTGGGGGTGCATGAGGTCATGGGGGTCCACATACTTTTTTCAGGGGGGGTAGTGCAATATATATTAGTCCCCCCTCTCCCCACGCGCGCGCGCGCACCTGGAAAAACTTTTGCTGGCCACTGGCATTATTATTACACTGTAAAAATATTAAAAATACAGCAGCACTCACTATCCTTCGTTTTCTCTGTTCTCAAACGAGAAGAATAGTTTAAAATGTAGTGACATGTTTTATACAGAAATGCGTTTAGTGGATGTGGTGATCACACATATACCACGATTGTAAATCTGATACTTGTTAAATGTTGGAAGAAAAAAATTGTAAGGCAAACTATAAGATTAAAAATTTTTAAAACAATGTTTTACTGTCAAAGAAAATATAATTTCAGGAAGGGAAAGTGCCCCCTTTTCCCTTTACTGCGGGGGCCCTTGCCTGAGGTTCAATACCCGATTGGGTGCAATGGGTTTTTTTTCCTTCCTTTCAGCCTTTTAACCGAACGTTTTTGATGTAAGTATCCAAGCAGGTGAGATATCGAAGTGACCCTAAGTGCCTGTAAAAACAGTGAAAGCTTGTTCCAAAGATCGCGTGGTTAGATAGACTGACCAGGTTCGAATCTGGGCTGGGTGTATAATAAGTAGTGTTCCACATGTGATATACCAATGCAGTTTTCCCACCATCCCTCCGCGTGAATGTGGGTTAACTTTTATATTTTATAATATAGAGTATGTGTTGTAATGGTGAACATTTTATACATCCATTATTATGTTGTATCTTGACGTTTTATGTGTCCCCGAATTTACGTTCTGTCTGTCCGTCTCTGGGACTATGAGATGGAGTCAGTTCATATTTGACACTAGGATGCTATTTGGACATACATCAAGGCCAAATCATGATTTTGATTCCAGACCTAAAATTAAGGGTAGTTTACTGATGATGGATATTTAAACGTATTTCTAATTCCCTATTAGAGAAAGTATGTACGAACATAGTATACCTCCGTTTATTTAAACTAGACTACTCATCATTATCCTCTAGATTGATTAGTTAATAAAACTGTTATCGAACGCCCTGTTATGCTGGTTTTCCACCAGGCCTACAATACTGAAACAAAACAGAAATTGTGTCGAGTTCGTTGAAACTGCAATTCTAGTCCCCGAAAAGAGAAACAATTTAGATACTTCGAGTCAACATTTGGAAGTCCCGACCAGGCGGAGAAGATCAAAATATTTCCGAGTTTTGTTTAGTTTCTGTGAAACAGTCTGTCCGGTGTAAATATTACAGCAACAGTTGTGCATATTAAACCTTCCTCTATCTACATCGTCCTGCAAGGTGTTGAATACGATAGTACGTGTTTTGTTCGGACAAGTCTCAATATTTGTTGTTGATATTCGCACAAAATTATGAAAAGAAGATAGCATTTCTCCATGTGTATATATTGTCTTTTCTAAAGTCAGCCATCATTTCCTCCGTTCCATAATCTTTTCAAAATCAAACGCACCCAGTAACTTGGGTTCCACCGTTATTTCGTCTGTAGATTCTGAATTAAGAAAAAAACAACACAACCTATGAATGATAAATAAGTCATCATCGGAGGACATGAATATTCTGTCCGTGTAGTGGAAAATAACTTAAAATAAAGTAAAACTTCAACTTGTTTTCATTCGGTCAGTTTTTGATGGAAACAGTGTTCCGGTTTTGTTTCTGAACACTAGATTTTGTTTCTCTTTTCGGAAACACAACTCGGTCGCAAGAGTGTCGGTCTGGTAGAAAACCACCATTAGTAAGATCTCGTGGTTCAAGGATGGGACGTCCTATTCTCCATGACAAAAGAAGGCAGTCAAACGCTCGTCTGACACGGTGTGTGCAAGCATTTAGCGTGCGCATGCGCAGACTGTCCGGTGGAGCTTGCACTAATTGGATTTCTAGCCCGAGGACGCCAACAAGCTCTAGTCCAGACGTTCTCTCGGACCGGAGGCCGCAGTTTGAATATCGGCACATGGATCTCTAGCCTGAGGACGTCAACAAACTCTAGGTGTTTTCTCAACCCAGGGGCCGCAGTTCGAATACCGGCACAGTGATTTGAAATGTTTTTAGAAGCGCTTGAGGAGGGACGCGGCTTGAGTCTCGTATATGAACAGTTTTTAGAACAAAAAGTTTTTGGACAACCTAAAACATATTGCTTCAGTAGATACGTTTAGATTAATGTTCTTGCTTCAGGAGATACGTTTATATTAATGTTCTTTCTTTAGAAGATACATTTATATTAATGTTCTTGCTTCAGAAGATACGTTTAGATTAATGTTCTTGCTTCAGTAGATACGTTTATATTAATGTTCTTTCTTCAGAAGATACATTTATATTAATGTTCTTGCTTCAGAAGATACGTTTAGATTAATGTTCTTTCTTCAGTAGATACGTTTATATTAATGTTCTTTCTTCAGAAGATACATTTATATTAATGTTCTTGCTTCAGAAGATACATTTATATTAATGTTCTTGCTTCAGAAGATACGTTTAGATTAATGTTCTTGCTTCAGTAGATACGTTTATATTAATGATTCTTTCTTCAGAAGATACATTTATATTAATGTTCTTGCTTCAGAAGATACGTTTATATTAATGTTCTTGCTTCAGTAGATACGTTTAGATTAATGTTATTGCTTCAGGAGATACGTTTATATTAATGTTCCTAGACATAGTAATGTCAACCATTCATTAATGTGTCTTGGGTATTGTGGACTGAATATGACTTTTTCTCTTCATTAAAAATATGTATCTGAAAAGATAGGAGGAGCCTAAGACGCGGTGATAAAAACAAATGTTTCTTTTCAAATGCCACAAAGCTCATGAGAGATATTCAACAACTGTTCAGACCACTATCTATAGAGCATTTAAATGAACGTACATTTTACTGTTTCCAGCCTATGGCCTGTCGTAGCTTCATATGCCTTATAATCTAACTTAGGACTAGGACAGACACAGCATCCAGTCCCCGACCATTAATTTATCAATGTTAAAGGGTAAACCCATATTTCACCAATGATACATTTTTCGGCTATGCCGGAAATCGAACCCGAGACCCTTAGCTCAGTATGCAGACGTGCTATCGACTGAGTTAGGGTGTCGGATTACTGAACATATATAATGAAACCATATATTTTTTTACTTTGGCCAAAAAAAACTTACTTTTAAAACTACAAAAATACGTGCCTAATCTCGGATTCACTTTTATCCCACCCTAACAGGGCTCCTAGACGATCAGTCAGACTGTCAGTATTAATAAAATAATAAATAATACTGACAGTAATACTGACAGTATGACTGACCGTGCAAGCGCGATCGTCAGTATTTCTTTCAGCCTCAGGAGCAAATATAGACTGCCCAACTTCCCATGTCTTTTTCGTATCATCCATGTGGTTTCACGGCGCATGCAGGAGCCGAGACTGATAAAAATAGTGAGGCAAAGACTGACCAGTACGGTCTTGTTGTAAATACTGATGCATACTGTCAGCCAGATTGTCAATATTAGGAATGACAGTTTGATCGTGCAGGGGCCCTATTAGGGCGCCACCTGCTTTAATAGAAATAACCTCAAACTTCTGTACTTCTTATGTTAATGTCCACGTATGTGTATTGGACGGGGTATTATATAGTAAAATCACACGTTGGTAAGTCTGGCCGGGAATAAAACAGTACTAAACAAGACCAGATGAGACTGACGCCTTGTCCTGCGTGCTAACCATTACGGGCTACCTCGTTATCAAAGCCTTGAAACTAACATTTTTAATGAACTAGGACTTCCTAGCACCTCACATGGGCACGTGGACAGAAGCTTCACTCTCGTCTTGTCTGATCTACCAACGACTGTAAGGTGAGGGTTCGAATCTCATATGGGTGTAATAAAGAGGATTTCCCATGGTTGGTTTCCCCAGTCTCCCTAAATGCAAGCATGTGTACACTATCAAACTTCTACCCATCTCATCCCATTACAATCATTGAGGAGAAGCCCGGACGGGTGGTAAGATGGTGTTAGCCAATGTGACCCCCTTGTGATAGTCGCGTGGATCGATGCTCCGACAGTTCACACTGCACGCGTGACGTCACGGCTACACGCCCACACACACGTTCCCGTCAAATGGGACAAGGGGGGGGGGG